>JAOXYH010114055.1:0-10419 GCA_028566455.1 Botula fusca
TAGTAATCATGATATCCCAAGTCGAATGGTGATAACGAAAATAGGTTACAATCAGCCGTTTTCAAAATTTACATCTTTCAGTAGAGTCAAACATGTATAGTCAGTCCACAATGATAATGTGTCAAACATTAACTGTAGGTCCACAATCGCCCTCAACGTACAGGGTTCAAATGGCGGGGGCATCTGTGTCCCCGTGGACACATTCTGTCTTTATTTTGTTTTGTTTTTTGAAAAACCAATTTGATTACAAGTAATAAACAATGCTGTTAGCAGTGATTAATACAAGCACTTTTCATGGAACATCTCTTCCCTAAATTATTTGTCACAAAGTAAACTTTTCCATTAGTATTTTCAATAACAAAGAAGAAGAGTTATACTGAAGTCATACAAATGAAGCAAAATATCTGACAGCATTGATTTCCTGTATAGGAGAAAGTAGTCATCATTATTAGATCATCATGAAAGTGACTTGTTATTTCCTGGATATGTTATCATTCTTTGCTCAACCGACGGACGTATCATGCGCTTAGGCACAGCGGTCTATTATCGATTTTTAAATATTTATCCGATTTCAAAGGAATTTTGTATACATGGGAAACATGATGGCATCCCGAGTTGAATGGTGATAATGAAAATTTGATTTAAGTTGCAATTTTCAAAATGGCTGCCATTTTCCTACCAATTTTAATATTTTGTATCTATTTACAATTAAACATTGCATCCTGAGTTGAATTGTGATGATAAATATGTTATACAATGTGTACAATGTGCATGGAACACTTCTTGTTTAAATATCTTCCACCTGCATTTTAACATAGTAGAAGTATGTTTTTTTTTCTAGCTAATTCACAATTTAATTATGAGACTGGCAAAGAACTTGGAACAGATGCTACCATTGATGGTATCCAGCATGAAAATGTTCAACTTGGTAAGAATATATATAGGAAAAAAAAATAGTGGATACAAAATGTTATTTGTATTAGTGATATTGAAAAAAAATGCTACAATTCAATAAAATTTGATCTTGCTCACAGCTGAAGCGCCATGAAAATGAAAATCCATGGACATATGGTGAAACAGAGAATGTCAAAATGATGATATTAAAAAGCCAACCAAAATGTAACATAAAAAAAAATAAAGTACACACATAAGCGATCAGTATGACCCCCTTACAACTGTGGTTACATGTAGCTCTTGTGCTCCAGAAGAGTAACACATTCCTTAAAACAAGGAGAAAAATATATGCTACCTTGCCAAACAGATAAATGGTCAGATATATGAGTACAACTACAAGAATTTAAAATAGGAGCAGTTTTAAAAATGGCTTTCAAAATGATGAAAATTGCAACATTGTTATTCTCTTTTGGCTCACCTGGCCATGTGAGCTATTGTCATCACTTGGTGTTTGTTGTCATTGTCGTCTGTCAAACTTTTTTCAAACATTTTCTACTTTGAAAAACTACTGAGTGGAATGCAATGAAACTTGGCATAATTGTTCCTTGGTATGTCCTGCACAAAAATTTTGTTTGCACTTTTAATCCGTCAAAAAACATGGCCACCATTACTCAAAATAGAACATAGGGGTAATTGCAATTTTCTCTAATTGTTCATGAATTATAACTAAATTGTGAACATGGAAGGTGATAATAGGGTAAACAGGGTGTGCCGAGTTGCGGCCAGGAACATTTTTGGAGCTGTTATTTTCAAATGGCATCTATTTACCTATAATTTTTCTCATTCGCTGGTTTTCCCAGGTGAGCGATTCATGCTCTCATGAGCCTCTTGTTTTATGTTACAGAGAATTCATATTATTCACAGACTCAATCATCAGTCACCACATTTGAAAGCCAAGATAGTAATGATGTATGGGAACCAGATTTTTCACAGTCACAGTCTACTGCGTCAATTGCCTCATCATCAACGGAAGATCCTTTGAAATTGCTAAATAACACCCTCAGTCTGTTGTCTTCGGGAAACGTCAGTCCGATAAAGACCCACTTAAGTCAAAATCTTCAGACTTCTGGGAGAACAACACAATGGTACTATAAGCGGAAAGCAGAAGAGTCTATTAGAACTATCTTAGAAACTATTGCACCGGGACAAGGATTAGAGCTTTTAAAGATGACAAAATACAGCACGGTGTCTGATAATGGATTCCAGGAGCAAAATGATTCATTTACTGATATGGTTGCAATTTATGACCAAGCTGAAACCTGGCAAACAAAGAGACAAATCTTGAGTATTATTGCAGACAAAATGCCTAAACAGGATCTTTTAAACTTGATTCCTGGCCTTACCAAATGGAGAATTGATGAAGCCCGAAAGCATGCACAAGATTTCGGAAAAGGAATGCCAGTTGCTGACAAGAAATTGAATAGGGATAGACTTACTCCACAAACAGTTGACCATTTTCTTCATTTCATATCTCAACCTCAATATTTACAGGATGTCTCATATGGCACTCAATCCATGAAGCTTTCCTCTGGTCAAATAGTTTCCATTCCAAATGTAGTAAGAACCGTCATTCACTCACGCCTGATACATACATACTTAAGTTATTGCTCTGATACTGATTTCACCCCTTTCAGTGAAAGAACATTATACAGAATTCTTGACGTTTGTGCAGCATCGAAAAGAAAAAATTTGGCAGGATTAGATAATTTCATGAAAGCTGGAAATGATGCATTCGTAGTGTTAGAACAGGCAGTCTGTCGTCTTGAAGGAGTTGTCATGAATGGAATGATAGGATCATTAAAACAGGATTTGAAAGATAGTAAACGGTATTTGAAAGGAGACTTCAAAACACACCTAGAGATGTCAAGTAAATGTCCCACTCACTGCATCAACTTTGCACTTTCTGATGGAAAGGATAAACATTTCAGTAATTCATGTCAACATGATCATACAGAAAATTGCGATCGATGTAGTAAGTTAGACAATATTTTCTGTAAGTTAGAGGAAATAGTAAATGATCTTACAGACAGAGACTTAAAAGAGGAGATACAGCATGATTTAGATCAATCAAGAACTCAAATCAATAATTGGAGAAGTCACATAGTAAGAAATGTAAACCAAAACAGAGCAAAAAGAGACATAATTACAAGTTTGAATAGCAATCAGATATTAGTGTTCATGGATTGGGCCATGAAATTCCTCCCCATTATTGACAGAGAAAGCCAAGGCGAATGGTTTGGCAAACGAGGTCTTAATTGGCATGTCACGGCAGTTTGCAAAAAAGAACCTGACAATGACTTCTTGACAGTGGAATGTTATGTACATGTGTTCAACAGTTGTACACAGAATTGGTTTGCTGTAGCGTCAATCTTAGAGAATGTATTGAAGGTAATACACGAAAAGGATAGCTCTATAAATGAAGCTTTTATAAGATCTGACAACGCTGGATGCTACAAGTGTGCCCCTTTGCTGCTAAGCATGTTAGGAATAAGTGAAAGAACTGGTGTCACTATAAAGCGCTATGATTTTAGTGATGCTCAAGGTGGAAAAGACATTTGTGACAGGAGAATAGCACCAATCAAACAGCATATCAAAGCTTATGCAAACGAAGGCAACAATGTCAGAACAGCATCAGATATGAAGAAAGCCATTGAGTCATATGGGGGGATAGCATGTACTTTTGTTTGTGTAGCTGTTGTTGCCACAGAGAATCAGACTTTGGAGAAATGGAAGTGGCCAGGTGTGTCTGAACTGTCAAATTTTCAGTGGTCTGATGAAGGGTTGAAGGTTTGGAAAAAGTATGAAATGGGACCTGGACAGGTGTTTACTCCAAATGATCTTCACAAGATGTCTCTCAAAAAAGAACAAAAAGACACTGGACTTAAAGTAATTGAGCCTTTTGCAGATACATGTAAAGCTTCCAAGGTTTCAAAAACAAAAAAGAACCAAGATGTAAGATATTTCTGCACCGATGCTAATTGTGTCAGTTCATTTACTACAACTTTTGAATTAGAAGAGCATTTGGATGCTGGCTTTCATTCCTTCATGCTAGAGCAAGAAGGTTCTTATGACAAGATTAAAAGAAAATGGGTTCAAATGTGCACATCTGTTCCAGTTCCACAAGCACCCATGACTGTCGATACAAATCATGATGAGGGAGCAAATGCTTGTACTATAAACCAAGGATGGGCTCTGAGACTGCAGCGAAAGACATCCAAATTTTCAACTAAATTGAAACAACATCTGCAAATGTTATACGAAACCGGTGCTGTCAGTGGAGTTCATGCTGATCCATACAAAGTTGCAGAAGCTCTGAAAACAAGTAGAGATTCAGAAGGGAAAAAGGAATTTGGTAGAGAAGATTGGATAAGTCCACAGCAGATAACAAGCTTTTTTTCAAGATGTCCATATCAGAAAAATACAAAGAAAGCTACTCTTGTAAAGGTTAGTATATTATCTTGAAAATAATTTAAAGACTATGTATGTACAATGTCAGAAAATATCAGGCTTTTTTGTATGAACCTTGAAAACATCTAGAAATACTTGCTGTTTCGGGACTAGTACAAATATATCTTATTATGTCGCCTGCAGGCATAGTGTTGGGCGATACATAGGGATCACATTTCGTCTTGCGCCGTCTGTCACACTTTTTTCATAATTTTTTCTCAGCAACTACTCATCAAAAGCTCTTGAAATTTGGTATGCAGCTTCAGTATGGGGGTTTCATATCGTTGGATGCGATTTTGGGTTTGATGCATACCTATTTCCTGTTTACGGACTTGGTGAATGTTTTAACATTGAGGGCCAAAAGAGGCAAAAACACTTCGAATTTAGGCCACACAAGTCTTCCAATGAAAACTCAGAATTTATATATTAGACATTGTACGTGTATTCATCCTGCAATCATAAATACTCAATAAAACAGTAAAAAAATTACATGTCATTAATGCACTATCTAAGAATATAAAGACGTCATAGGGTTATTCTATGGAAATCATATTGTGACTTCATTAATATTGAGAGGACAGATGAGATGTCAAACATATCTATCTACAGTGACAGTGAAAACAAAATACAGCAGGACTGACCGACATGTCCGGTAAAAATCCATAGGTCTGGTAAAAATGTTGAGGTTTTTTAGTTGCATAAATACAAGAAGTTCCCAATATGAGATTCGGTCCAGTGCTCTCACCAACAATGTCACGTTCATTACGGTAACTGTTGTCTGAGCCAGAGACCGTAGATTGAGTATTTGACGATCAATATTACTAGTAATCAATCAGAAAACATCTTACATAAACATTGCATTACAATAGCTAATACATGTATTTTTTAACCCAAATGATTTAAAAATTTTTATTTAAAATAGGTAGAAGACATATCTGAAGATGAGGATTTAGAAGAGGCCATAAGAGACATGGAGAATGACAGGAATCTGGTAGATTTGAGAAAAGAAATATTAGAAACTCTGAAAGGTATATGATGCTGAAAATATGAAATTTTGTAATTATATCCCCCCGCTTGTAAAGAAAGTCTGTGGGGATTTGTATATTCCGTATTTGCTGATCTCCCATTTGCAGAGTAGTGTAGTAGGTATACTATATATACAGGCTTGTATGGGAATGAAAAGATGCATAAATTAACTCCAGAGGGTTTCTGAGTTGCCCATGGACTTTGGCTACTCAGATTAATGGAAGAAAAAAAGATTGTTATCCTTTCTAATCCTGTCTGTTCAAGATACCTTTTATTATGAAAGACAACTCTTGTAAATGGGAGGTAACTCCAACATTCAAAGTAGGAATATAAAATGCATGTATCTGTAGTGTCAGATCACACAATTCCTGCGTAATCCGCCAACAACATTTTGAAGAACTGTAAACAAAGGAAAAAAGATAATTGTTCTAGATCTTTGATAACATTAAAGGGAGTTAATTTTACTATGACTTTTCATAAGATTCATTCTCAAAACCATAACTATTCCTTTACAAAAGCACAGAATTTTATGGAACTGTCTCAAAGGAAAGGAAATTATTTAAGGTCTTTGAGTCTATCTGTATATACATATATAATTTTGTGTGCATTTGAGAAAATAATGTTTGAGAGAGCCTTCTTTCTTTCTTTGTTTGACTAAGAGTTATAAGATCCTACTTAGGGAATGACCATTTAACTCTTGCGGGGGGTTATGGTTTTTCCTGAAAAAATTTTCTGATGCCCAACTTTGTGAAAAAAAATTTTCTAGCCAAGCTGGTAGCAAAAAAAAATATTCTGATGCCAATTTTCCCCCATATAGCGTAATGTTAAATGTTGAAAAAAATTTTACGACTAACCGCTGCGATAAACTAAAAACATTTTTTCGCGAAAAAAATTGTCTGTCTGAGAAAAAAACCATAACCCCCCACCCTTAAAGTTAAATGGTCGTTCCCTTAAATAAGTAATGATATTTGATAAACGTATTTATGTATTAACATTTTTTTTTATTTCAGATGACTGAATTAGATGTGCCAAGACCCCGACAGAAGTCCCAGAACTGTACATTTATTAACATTTAAGCATGATTTCCAATTTCCTGTTTTGGAAAAATCCGATGTTTGAATTATGTAGTTGTGATAATTAAAAAGGAAGATGTGGTATGATTGTCAATGAGACAGCCATCCATCAAACACCAAAGAACAACAAGTTAAACATCTACAGGTCGCCATACGGCCTACAACAATGAACCAGAATTCATACCATATAGCAAGCTGTAAAAGGCCCCAAAATATGAAAAAATGTGACACTTTTCACAAAAACGATGATCGACCTAAACTATAGAAAGTTAAATAACGTGTAACGAATAACAATAAACAGAGAAACCACGACTACCACTGGACTACAGGTTCCTGGCTTGGAACAGGCACATAAAGTATGTGGCGGGGTTAAACATGTTTCTGACCGCTCAACCCTCCCCCTAACCTGGGACAGTGGTACATCGGTACAACAATAACAACAAACCGTAAAAATCCGTTGAATTTGGATTTAACTCTTGAGATCGGTACAGAATACAAATACAAACATTCAAACAAATAAGACAAAAACAAGAATTCTAATGCAATCATGTTTGTAACGTCGATTTTCATTGGATAACGTTGAAATTTTCATGGCATCAATTCCATGATTGATGCCGTCGGATAATCTGCGCAAGCGCAAACGTTAAATACATATTTTTTGAAAGTTCAAATTTTACGTTATTTCATTAAGTTGCATTAGAATGTGGTTAACATTATTGTATTTGAAGATTTGCCGGCATTAATTTTGATTTGATGGTTGCAAATACCTGTTTACTGGCTCCGCTAACACGTCGCCAGTAAACTAAATTTGCAACCATCAAATCTACAATTGATGCCGGCAAATCTTCAAATACAATACAGTTAACCCCCAAGTATCGACCTTGAAAGGATACTCTTATTTGCTGTATGCTAGTTCAAAATCCAAAAGCAACTGACAAGCATCCAAGTAATTCCGAACTCATTTTTGTCTCGTCTGAGAAGTACCAGAAGGCTAGACTTAGGTGTTGGATAACTTTTTCGTCCCATTACTCTTAAAGTGGAAAACCAACATGTATTGTTTTACCTAGAAAGGCAGAATAAAACCTTGAATCTGCTTTATATAGAAACAAAAATACATTGTATGTACATTGTAACAATTTGAACACTTTCCCAATCACATTTTTTTCTGACAGTTTTTTCATTTCGAATTTTCTGAAAAATGCAAAACATACAGGAATTCAATTTTGACAGCTATTTAGGTATACAATATTTATATTCGAAGAAACCTTGGGCATAGTCCTTATATTACATCTCCAAAGTAAATTAAAATCTCTGAAAGGGTTCAGTTGGTTAGGCAAACACCCAACAAGCACTTTCTTAATAGACAAAGTGGCCTAATGGGCTGATGTTTTCTTAGAAACTACCCGGTATACCATAATATACTCTCCTAAATTTTGCAAGAAATATGAACTTTTCAGTTTTCAATTTTGTTGTTTACTGTTGTTGTATATAATGTACAATTCTTTGATTAATTATCATGTTGACAAACAAAGCTAAGTATTTGTCTCTTTTTTGCCAAATAGATATTCATCATAAACCAGCAACCATTTGATTTTCTTGGGGAGTGGCTGTGGATTTAAGGGTCACAACAATTTGTTTTTGCCTTCTGCACAAGACAATTATTTTAACAACCTACAATGTATTGAAAACAAATTATTCCAATTTTAGCATTACATATAGTGGCAGTTGAGTGTAAAACATACAATTTTTTTCTCAAGGCCAAAAACAATTTTTTTTCACTAAAATTTTGAAACAAACTTTTCTTTTATCCCCCATCAGAAAATCAAATGATTACTGCCAAATACGTTATGACATACTGTGAATTGCTTTCATTTGTTGGTGCATATTTCTATGCCTTGAGTAAAAAAATAGTTAAGGCTACCGAAATTGTATCGTTAGACAAAATTGAAAGTCGAGGGACCATTACAACATCAGGAAAAGAGACATACACAAAACAAACAACATAAAGAAACGAAACTATACCATAAAAAACTGAAAATATAAATGAGCAACTGCATTAAAAACTGGGAGTATGGACCAGGTGCACCAGTTGGGTAATCGTCCTCTGCCTGTGTAGCACATGCATTGTCCGGAGTTGATCTACCTATATGCAAATTGTCATAAACCATCATCAAGGGACAAAAAAGTTACAGCCTAGATACAGATTTGTCATGTAAAAATCATTTGTTTGACCTTCAGATCAAAGAACAAGGTCAAATCTCACAAAAAATTATATGCGACCCATTGTCTGGGTGTGATAAATCCACATGCTAAATATCAAAAGCCTACCTCAAAGCAAGCACAATTTGCAGCATTGACACAAATTTATCATGTAAAAATCAAATATTTGACCTCCAGATCAAAAGTTCAAGGTCAAAGGTCACACATCTGTATACATGGACTCATTGACTTACATAATTTAATTTGATGCCAAATATTAAAAACATACTTGAAGGGATCAAAAAGTTGCAGACCAGTTGCAGACATACAATTTAACAGACACAAAAATACCCGGTAAATAATTCGACCTTGAGGTCAAAGGTCAAGGTCACAGTTAAAAAACATGCGACCTCTTATGATATTTTCATGAACATGATATATAGAGCTGCCAAAAAAGGTATAGTGGAGTATATTGTTATAAGGGGAACAAATATATCAAAACTCTAAAAAATAGTGTTAACAAAAATATGCACAGGAATAATGCATTTCTATTCGAATTTGACCTTTATATAGAACAATAGTACTCAGAAGGTATAACAGATACCACAGTTTTTATTTGTTGTTCTTACACACCTATAGTTGTGTTATTTTATGCAGCAGAGATTGTACCTGAGATAGGCTTACTTTTTTCTACAGGGGAATTTATAAATGTGCTAAAATCACTGTTTTTCCCTATTATTCTAACTAAAATGAAAAAAGTGGCCCTAAAACCAATTTTGGGTGATAAAATCGTCAAAAAACATTTTTTTTCTTCAAAATTAGTTTTTAATGTTTGAACTTAATTATTTTAACAGAAATATTAAATCAAGTTGATTTTTTTGAAAATTCAGTTGAACACCACTGCCTGGTGCTCTCTGACATAGCCTCTTAAAAACCCACCGTGGACTCTATTTTTCTTCTCGTATTTTCAATCCAATAATAGATAGTCCTCTCACAAAATTATGAAAATTTCCTTGTATCCCTTCATAACTTTTCAGCAGCAACATTCATACAAGTCCTAAGTAAAACCCTGAGTATTCCATTCCCCGCAAAATTTTAAATCGCTTATATTTCGAAAGCAAGTACGGCAACGTACTTATATTTTTTACTTATTTTATTTTTAATGTAATTACGGAAACCTATATGTGTCGAAACAGAGCAGCAAACGTCGTTTAGAACACACATATCCGGTTGGAATATTCATTAGGGACACGTTTGTATGATATGTTCCATATACAGATATGTCCCCTCAAACGCCCCGTTTGCAAAATGGACAGAAATTTTTGGCTTGGGTTTGGTACTAGGTTTTACGGTTTGTGTGCATGAGTTGCTTGCAGAGTGCTTTATTTGAAGTTCACACACATCCATTATGAAGACTGAGATGGGAGTAATTTCGGATGAAATGGATACATTTAAGAGGCCAAATAAGACTCTTACTGCAAATTTTCCTTTATTCAGTACCATGTACAGTTACCAGTATTTTTTTGCTTTTTATTCATGAACTTAATCAATCCCAAGGTATGTTCATAAAACAGGATAAAAACAAAAAACAAAAAGCAAAGACAAAACAAAAAAAAACCAAAAAATACAAAAAAAAAGAAAAAACAAAAAGAACAAAAAGCACAAAAAAAAACAAAAGCAAAAAAACAAAAAAACAAAAAAACAAAACAAAACATAACAA
>JAOXYH010114276.1:0-10417 GCA_028566455.1 Botula fusca
ATTAAGGCCCTTGCGATTGATCCACAGTTAAAACTCAGAATCGAGTTCTCCAACTAATCCATGACCTTAGCTTATGCTGCATCAAGATGATATGCAAGGCCGTTCGTCACCAGGGTTTGTCGTAAAGTCATCAACTATAGGAATGACCGAGGTTTCGACTGACTCTAGCACTTAAGTACTTTTTCAGGTGATTTATCTGATCAAGCATTTCCCGACAGGGGGCCAGCAAGTTTTTCAACGTCCCAGAGCCATCGACTGCAAATATAATCTTCAATGAAGATCACAACTAATTTTTCTGAAACAATGGGATCAAAAATAAATTTAAATATAAATTGATCACCTAAAATATTGCTTTTTCCTGTAGTCTATATTTAAAACAAATTACTTGAGACGGTTCTCCACGGGTCACACTCAGGGAAAACTTTCTAACATACTTATTGGTGGAATTTGAAGATCTTTTGTGCGAACGTGTTAAACAGTCATAAATCTCAAATAGTAACAAAAATACACAACAGAGATAAAAAAAATTAATGAAGAAACATGCGTCAATATTTCATATAAGGGTTAGTGAAGTGTCAACATAACGGAACTGTGGTCAACTGTCATTCAGGTTAGAGCTTTGGCATGCTGGAAAGCCCGCTGTTTAACCTACTATTTTCATTTGAAAATGCCTGTACCAAGTTCAGGAGTATGACATCTTTCTGCCAATCGTCCTGTAGATTTCTCAATCTTGTCAGTCCGGTCGACTTTGTGCTTTTAGACATTTCCTTTGTTGTGCAGTATTTTGTTATTTCACTTATATTTAACATTATCAGACCGATTGACAAAATGGATAAAAAGCACATAAACTTCTGTTTACCAGTTAATTCAATTTAGTCTTTTTTGTTCTGAGGTGTAGAACACGGACATATACTGGGCTGTCTTCTGCTAGCGTGATCATTCCTTTTCGAGATGAAAGCTGGACCGTTCTGCTGCGTACCGTACACAGCATTTTGAACAGAACACCACCACAGCTGTTGACTGAAATCATTCTGGTAGATGATGGGTCAACAGAAGGTGATTTCAATTGTTTTTTCTACATCTTTTCCTCTTAAATACTTACAAACTACAAAAATAAAAAAAAATCACGTTTATTCTGGGCATACAGTTAAAAAAGAAACATTTTAGGTTATTAATGATTAAAAGAAAATACAAGTTAATGTAGACAGCTAGTGAAGACGATTCACGTAACATGCAATTTGTTTCGTATATCTATCAGAAATTAATAATTTCTTAATAAGCCTTAAAAATCCAATCTTTTCCAGGTTTTTCTGAGTACATTGAAAAACCAATCAAAACCTGGATTTGAATCCTTGCATAGTATTTAGAAACAAACCATGCAGAAGTTTTAACACATAACACAAATTATGCGACAGATATATGTCATATAAGTTATCTGATTGCAGTGTTATACTAATAACACTAAATAAATTAAAATGTACTATCTGTTTACTAAGTGGAATAGACATTTTTTTATATGAAATATCAATGTTTTATGAGGTTGTCCATGTAAATGTCATAGAGTGGGTTGAGCAAAATTCATGTAACGTCTGCTTTTGACAGATTTTTAATTGTTTTCTAATTACACACATACGTGATGTTCAAAAACTACACTGGTTTTCAGTTTTAAACAAAGATTCTATACATTAAATGGGCTATAGTATCAAATTAAGGGAACTAACTCTTATTTCTGTGTTAATTTAATTGAACATACAGGGATTTCAGAAACTATATCATATACCGAATTTATTGTTCAAGTATAATCATGGGCTGAAGTGTATTTCAGCGGGAACAAAGACTTTCTTAGTCAGAAATGGATCCATTGCTGACTATAGAAATATCTTTGTTCCATTGCTGACTAAGAAAAGTCTTTGTTCCATTGCTGACTAAGAAAAGTCTTTGTTCCATTGCTGACTAAGAAAAGTGTATGTTTCATTGCTGACTAAGAAAAGTTTTTCTTCCTGTTGAAATACATTTCAGCCCACTAATTATACAGGAACAATAAAATTGGTTGGATCTTTCATGCCATGTGGAACCAATATTATAAAGTATGCCCGAGTTTTATATGGACACCCTTTTGCTAATGGCCGATGCTGAATATTGTGCAGGACATAATTATCCTATAAAAGGACTCCTCACTATATATCTCTACACAGTTTGGGATAAAATATAATTCTAATGGATGTTAATTAAACATATTCCTTATACATTAAGTTTCTTTTTCATAGAATACTTAAAAGGAAAACTTGAAATCTACATCTCGAACCTAAAGAAGATACGCATTATAAGACATGAATCTTCGAAAGGTCTGATGGTTTCTAGGCAACATGGAATTGATAAATCACTATCTGATGTTATCGTCGTAATGGATTCTCATATGGAAGTCGCTGATGGTAAAAGCTTATGTAACTGCTGTACTGTATCTGTATCTTGTTTATTTATGGATTGGTTTTTGTTTTGTTTTGGTACACACTTACTCGCGTATCGGGTTACGGAAATTGTGTACAACGTCATGCAGTTGATTTAAAACTAATTAAAAAGTAAGGGAAAAAAGGGACCAAATACATTTGGCGCGACTCCACTCATTTACAACACAGAAATTTTGGTTTTTGAAGTATATGCTAGGTTTATCCCGCGCAATTGTAATGTCAGTCCGCTCAAAAGTAATATAAAGAAATTTTCATCTAATTAAACAGCTTAGTATCTAGCTTGTTATCTTCCTCATGCAAAGCCCTGTCCGAAGATGGTTTTGGCTTCCTGTTTCGGTCATATCGGCATGTTCTCGCTTTTACACATTACAAGTCCTGGTCTTCCAAAGTTTTGGTCCCTAACATCGCTGACGAGTAATTAATTTACGAAATGTTCACATCCGATGTATCAAAATCGGTATGAAATGTATCACAGTTTGTCTTATTACATCCAAAATTAAATTATTAAGAAAAGAACAGAATTATGTCATTCTATCCAGTTCAACATAATATCTTATTCCGTACTATTAATATAAATTTTACACCCTTTATAAATAGAACAATATCAAACAATTCCACTATCCAGCGTCACGTTATTTGCAGAACTATTGGACATTATATTTCAGTCTTTAAGTATTCTTCCATATAAAAATTGGGCAAAATGCACTGCATGAAAAAAGCACAATAAATATTTCAATTATATAGCAATCAGTGGTAAGTTTTTAAAATACATTATCATAATTGTGTGTAATTCTGCTTCTGATACAAACCGCTAACTTTCATTTATATTCGCTGATATTCTCTGGAGTTACTTCCCTTGTTCATGTCCTTAGTAAAAATTGTGGTAAAGTTATGGCTATTGTGTGAAGACAAGCAAATCAGATTTTGAAAGAAGTATGCATGAGGGTGAAAGGTTTTCAAAATGTAGGTTAATTGGAATTTGTCATGTACCGCTGACTATCTGATCCTTACACGGAGAAATAATTAAAAGATCTTGAAATATCATTGCATGCGTATTTTTTCAGTATGGTTGGAGCCATTATTACAACACATCAAAGAGAATCCCAAAACTTTAGTAGCACCAAAAGTAGAAGCGATAGATGGAGAAAATTTTGCCTATCGGTTTTGGCCACTGTCTCTTACACCATTTGCATTTTCATTCGACTTTCTACTGTCTCAGACCATGGATCCTTTTCGAACTGAATATCTTCGTACCAGAGAAAACTTTGAATTATCACCCGTGAGGTATTATGATATAGCGTGTGCATTGAAGGGACAAAATCAGAGCGTTAAGAAGAAAATTCTTATAATATTATATTTACATAATTTAACCGATATGAGAGACAAACAACAAATCCAGAAGACAGCTGTTGCTTATTCTCTAATAAGAATGAAAAAAAATAAAAGCATAAATTACAACACACAAAAACGTAAAACTATACATTAAAACGATCATGAATTCACAAATTACAACGGTCAAGTAAGAACATACACTGTGGTTTGGCACGACTTGCGTCCACACAACGGAAAGTCGTCTCTGCAGGTACAAGCACAACATACGGGATACGGGGAATGAAATACATGAAAACGGTGTATCAAAACGAAACGGCTAAAACTAAACAAACATTGACACTTTCCATCACACTCCCCGCCTGATATAAAAGTTTATATCACTATTAAATAAAAATAATAACAGTTATAAACACATATTTACACATCTTCCGGGATCGGAATTCAACGTGTCAAGTCTCCGGAGTGGGCCACTGGCATATCCAATGTTGCCAGTCTCCTACGTGAACCACTGGATAACCCAACGTCGCCAGACTCGTAAGTAGACCACTGGTATTTCCAACGTTCCCAGTCTTCTATGTGGACCACTGGTATATCCAATATATTGCTAGTCTCCTAAGGCATAGCCAGAAATAAATGGTATTTTTCCTGATAAAATATTCAATAGATTAAATGAGATTTTTTCAAGTGACATTCCTTCCTGGTGCTGATATACACCGCAACTAAACAAATGAAAAATACACTACGGAAATTATTTGCTTCTCCGTCAAAGTATATTATTTTTATAATTCAGTGTCAACTTCTGCGAGAGTGTCTTAGTAGACAACTTTCAAATTCTGTTCCAATGTGTCATTTTAATTTTGTACAACGGACGAATTCGAACAGTTTATAAGTTTGCTTGCCGTATCATCTGTAGATCTCCCATATCTTCGGAGAATAGATGGTGTTACGGAAACCTTGAGGGCCTGGTTTTCCCATTTGAATATTGTATTGTATTGATGTTCTAGTCAAAAGTCTGTGCAGTGAGATCAGTAAAAGAATCTTGATCCTAAATTCTATGGCGATCCTGAATTAGGATGCTTGGAGTTGCGACGTACTGAGGTTCAAGAGTTTCAACCACGATGTTAAGATCAGGTTCTCCTGTTAAGGTACTTCGTCTGGAAACACTGTTTAATATCAGCTTTTCCGAGGTGACGATTCTTATGTCACACAGTTAACGCAGTCCATAGTAGAACATTTCGCGGTTCTGTCGTTGCTGCACTAATGGTTACTTGAAAAGGAAGTTCAGGCAAGAGACTGCCTCTTAAAGTCCCTTCGAGTCAGATGATCGCTCGAAATGGTGAGTTGTGCTTTAAGCAGCATTAGGTTGAGCAGTGTTAACATTCAAGTGTGCTTCCTTACTTTGAGCAATTTTAGGCTGAACGATGCAAACGTTCAGGTGTATTTCTTTTCGTCAGGTGTGCCGATCATAGAAATAATGGTTTTGATGTTTTACTTGGGTACCGGTGGCCGGGGCTCCCGAGTCCAAGTCTTAAGTTTCTTATCGACCACTTGTTGAGCGGAAGGAAGTTTATCCTTTGGTACATCCTGTGATCCGTACAAGAGCTGCTCTTGTCGAACAGTTGGCATCAGACATGTCCTTTTTACATGTATCTTTGATAGAGCATGCTGTTTGTCCGTACGAGTTTCTCATATCATTTCCCATCCTATTATCAGTTTTATAGCATAAGGAGCTTCGGACGGACCCAAACGCTGGTCGAACACATGCTGTGTATGTATGTATGTATGAGGTCCTTTACTATCAGCAGTGGCTCTTGCCAATTATTACTGGTCAGTAAAAACTAATTAGCTATGTTTGACCAATGTGGATTACGCTTTGCTATTCCGTTACTTGGGATATCTTCCCGGTTGTTCTAGATATTGTCACATTCTATGATTACAGGAAGTTCCAGGGTATTGTTATGAATAGATTCTACTTTGAATCCTCTGCCTCGTCTGCCGAATTTAATGACTAGACCTGAACATGGCGTCAGTGTGTAGTTAGCGATCGATTACTTTGATTGTCTATGATGGCGTACATTCGGATCACCATGTTTGGACTGTCGTTTCAAAATACTCTTACAGGTAGTATTTTGGCACATCAGATTTCTTCGTAAGAGTTGTTGCAAATCTCCGAGTTTCGATTGTAATGATGCTGTAGCATAGTGGTTTGAAGTGCTCCTTGGAAACCTGCCAACGTGAAGGAAATTGTGAATCGAAGAACGACAGATTGTCCCTAGTAATGTGTAACTCTGTGGAGTGGGTCTTTCTACCACACTCGTAACAACGGATCCATTCACTGAACTCACTCTTGCGACGCTTGATGACCAACATCTGTAGCAAACGTTGTTTTCCTTCAACAGTTTTCTACGTTCTTCAATCAATTTGACGTTGAACGCACGACAATCATCAAAGGTGTGTTTGGTTTTACATAGAATTCAACGATAAGGAGGTATACTGGAAGGTTATACCTTTTGTTCTAGGAGGTTTTGTTCACAAAAACCCTGTTTCTAGTTTGAGCGAGTGGTTTTCCTCAATCCGAATTTGGAGCTATGGGAACGTCCGATTCGAAGTTTAATCCTCAGTGGTTTTTGACATGGCTCATTTTCCTGATGAATGTGGAAAATTTCATCTAAGATGGAAATGATAGGCCATGTTAAGTTTTGTATTTGAAGGTTCCCGTGATCCATTTTCTTGGAACCATACGTTAATTTGCCGACAACAGTATTATATCCGAGGATAAGTCGAAATATTAAATCAAACATCGTAGTTTTGCGTTCAAACTCTGATAGCCGGAAAGTTGTCCTTGCAGGTTTAAGGAAAACATACGATGTACAGGGAACAAAACACATGAAAAATTGTCACAAAACGAAATAGCTAAAACACAAACAAACACGACCACGTTACGGAACAACTCATTTCGTATTTTTTGTCTAAACGAGTGAAATTTAATTTAATTGTTTAATTAATTTTAGCACAACAATTAATGCTTCGTAAAAAATTGCATTATTGTGTTATATGTTTCACGATTTTCCAAAAATCAAACAGTACGAAGTAATACGTGTACATTTCCATTTTGAATATCTAGTATTTGATAATAATACTTTTTAGCTCACCTGGCCAAAGGCCAGAATGAGCTTTTGCCATCACTTGGCGTCTGTCGTCCCTCCGTCACTAGCGTTTCATTTAAAAGTCGTCTCCTCTGAAACCTTTTAATTAAATTTGGCCAGAATGGTACTTGGTTGGTCCTCGTTTAGAATATGCGATGACGACGACCGCTGACCAAGATGGCCTGCATTGCAAAAAAAAAATAAATAAAATAAAACGTAGCAAGCATCAATCGAAAATTTTCTTCTCTTAAACTACATGGACATTTGGGACCAAATCTTGCCAAAATTACCCTTTGGTGGTTTCCTTTCAGAATTTTACCTATGACCGATGACCCCTACCTCCTTTCAAGTTGGCCGCCATCAGCGAACATATTTTATACATACATGTAGAACGCTAATGGGGAACATGTTTTTAAAATCTTTTCCTCTGAAACCAGTCAGCCAGTTTTAAGCAAAAAACATGAATAGTCCTTCGGTGAACAACTTTAAAATTATATCTCGTGATCATAACCGCCATCAGCGGACATGGTTTATACATAGGAACAAAACAAATGGTAAAATGTGTAAAAATCTCCTCTGAAATCGGCAAGCATCCTAGATGGCAGACATTCTCTTAACATAGGATCACAGAACGCTGTTGCGCTGCTTGAAATTTAAATTATGGCGCTTTTTCTGTTTTTAATTACTAGTATATCTCGAAAATTGTGTCCTAGATTGTGAGAAAGTCAAGACCCTATAAAAGTCTACTGCAGTGAAATTAATGTAGTTTCCAACAAAAAATATGATTTTCTAATTTTTGATAAGGCCCAGGTCAGCAATACAGGCTCTTTGAGAACCTCTTGTTTGTATTTAGAATACCTATGATTCAAGGTAATGTATTTGTCGCCAATAAAGCATATTTCATGCAGTTGGGTGGTCTGGATACAGGAATGCTTCTGTGGGGTGCTGAGCAGATAGAACTATCAATTAAGGTACTTAAATAAGTTAAAACTCGTCTCAGAATTGACTCAATGATCGTGCATTTAATGGAAATCGAAATTTTCGGCTGCTGGAAAATTTTCTGTAGGAAACCAGAACATAAATTTCCTCAAGCAAGCGAAGGGCCCTGGTCGGGTAAATTCGATGCTGCTAAGCAGTAGGAACAAAACATGGTTGATTCAGAGACAAGAAAAGAAGTATCAGATTATATCTCGTAGAACTGTGAACTCACTCTGTTAGCATTAAACAAAACTTTATAGAATTCATGCAGTACAAAACAGACTTTCATCACCTAACTGAATGTATTAAAATAGGTAAAAGATTGGTTACAAGTGTTATAACCGGAAGTATCAATCAATTCTATACTAGTTTTTATGTGATGTATGTTAAAAAACATTAATAAAACACTCGAGGAATTCTGGATTGGCGATTGAATAGAATTAGTATGTCAGTTTTTATTCTGGTAACCTGGCCTGCGATGCAAAGTCGCTGAAGGTGAGGCATAAAGTTGGGTTTTCGGCGGTGGCAGCGTTAGTTTTGAGAACAATGCATTAAAAGTCCTGTGTTCATGTCAGTGTCCCACAAGACACTTGATCTTGACCTCAATTTCACGGTCGAATGACTTAGATAAATTTCCATCTTTTTTATTAGGTCTATTTCTCAATAAACATAAGACATCAATTAATTATATCTGATGTTTTAATACTTTGGCAGGCGTAAATATGAGTCTGCCAGGTGTCACCTGCATTTTACCTCATTCTCTAGGTCAAGCGACTTGTCTCACATTTTCATTATTTGGTCTGTTTCTCAGTAACTATAAGAGATATATCAGCTATCTTTTGGTGTGTAAATACAATTGAAGTTGTGCATGTCAGTGTGGCAGGTGTCACTCGACCTTGGCCACATTTTCACGATCCAGTGATTTGTGTCACATATAGTGATTAGGTGTGTCTTCCAATAACTAAAAGGGATTTTTCTACTTAGTTTGGTGCGTTAATACATTGGAAAGTGTACATGTCAGTCCTCTAGGTGTCACTTAAACTTGATCTCCTTTTCACGACCTAGAGACTTGCGTACCATTTTTATGATTAGGTCTGTTTCTCAATAACTGTAGGGAAAGGATCATCTATATTTGGTGTGTAGATACATTTGAAGATGTACATATCAGTATGGTAGGTGTCACGTAACGTTGACCTCACTTTCACAGCCCAAGAAACTTGCGTCACATTATCATGATTAGGTTTGTGACTACACATATAAATATCAGAAATGAGTGAACTATATATTTTTTGAAAATACTTTAAAATTCTATGGTCGCCTTTATGAGATCGATACGATGTATCTATCTCACAAATGCGACGGAATAAATATTAGCATTTGATTTATGTTTCATATGGTCTTGTTTCTTTGGTTTTTGAGTGTATCTTGGTATCTTCCGACTCCTGACGGTCATAACCTACTCTTCAATATACATGTTATAAGACAACCAACTGTAACTATTCAGTAATAATTTTAAGGAATCAGAATTTGAGTTGCTTTTATTTCTGTTAAAGATGAAAATACATGTACAAGTGCGTTCTTCAGTAACAAAATCTATTTACAATGCATAAAAATGATATGTTCACTTGAAATGTAGTTCTTCATATTTCCCGCTAAAATAAATGCAATCAGAGGGTAATAATTAACATAACATGTAACTTTAATTGGTCTTGTTATAAATAAAGTTACATAATTATGTAATTTAATAGTCCTCCATCCGGAAACGGCATCAGTGTAATAATAGGTTATTAATCCCACCTTACCCATATTCTTCTGTTAAAGAAGCATTTTGATGTAATCATAACAAAACAATTGAACCCAAACGGAAAACAGGACCGTCAGTTCACAGTTGTTCTTCTTCAAATCAGCTTAAAGCGATCGGGATGCGGCCGGTTGGTATTTGAAATCCGAAACCAGCTACAATGACCGAAAGGACATTCGGAATATTTTTATTATTCCCAAACTAACCCAAACTGAATAATCATTAAGGAAGATAACAAACCACAGTTTGGATACTACCTGTAGGGTCGCGAGCCATGTCGATTAATAGAAACTTGCTGACAGAGATGTGACACCCACAAAGGTCTCCTAATCTCTGATGGTTATTGAGAAATTAAGTTAATGACGAAAATCGGACATAAAAATAAGGTATATGGGGTAAATACCAAAGAAACCACCATCAACTCCCCGTCATAAAACTTGCATTAAAATTAAACGACTAGAGATCAGTAAGCAAACTTCAATGAAAGGTGAGAAAACTCACTAGACACAGTGACGTTTAGAAGGCCCCTGATTAAAAATTTACAAATGGCTGATACCAATCAACATCAGAATTATCTGGCAATACGAGAAACTAAATTAACGTAAAAATAAAACTGGGACGTAAGGTTCTATATTTCACAGTTGATTCGATACTCTCGTGACTTTGATTTGTACAGTGACTTTCTAATCAGA
>JAOXYH010114387.1:0-10415 GCA_028566455.1 Botula fusca
CTCAAAATTATTGTTTGTATTTTTGATTGTTCACCGTAGGTATCGTTGTCCTGAGAGAGCATTATTTTTAACGATGATTTGTCCGGATTTTAACAGATTGTCCAAGATTTAAAACGGTTGCAACATGAAAAATATAAACAAACAGACGCTTTTCGCAGAGTAATACCGAAAAGAATGAAAGTCTCCATTTTAAACGGTAATATGAAAAAGTAGGGAAAGCTGATCTACCGCGTTTATTTGTTGTAGTATTCATGTTTAACAGACTAAAATCCATGTTTAATAAAATTGCATCTGTCGATAATATTATGTGACGTAAAAGGAATAAAAATAATCTGGAGTGTCTTCATTTATCCACAAAACTATACAATAAATTTCATACCCGAACAAAGTCGAATTTAACTGAAAAAGCTGAAAGTTTAAATTTTGGTGTCCTGGTGTTTAATCGGTTGGTCCTGGTGGTTTTAAATGTTATTTATGACTGTATGTATGTTTTTGCCAGGTAAAACGATGTAGTAAGCCCAGAGTTTTATTCCTTCACAGTTTAATTTAGTTTGAAGTATAGAAAGGATGCAGTATTGTCGGTTTGTCCGTCCTTTCATCAAGAAAACCATGTAGTAAAGACTAAACTGTCTAAGTCCTAAGATGCTCGAGCTTGGCATACACAATCCTATTGGTCGAATGCCAAGGTCATAATTAGGAATTATTAAAGGTAAACACACTGGACAAACATATAACTGTGATCAAATTAGAACTACAGGTGTGTAATTCCTGCCAGGAACCTCGCCTATAGTACAGACTTATGCACGTCTGTCAATAAATAATCACATGTCCAAAGAAAACTGTAATGGCCAAAAGAGAAAATGGAAGAAATCAAGCATACATCCAGGAAAAAAAAAGGGTAGGAGTTCAAGAATTGAAGTATGGGGCAATTTTGAAACCTTACACGTGCAAGCTCCTAGGCTTGAAAATTAATTTTATTGTAATAGGACTGTTCCTATAGTTTTTAAAGATCAGACGTTAATTATCGTCCAGATTATTTTTCAGATATGAGCAAAAATGTTCCTGCTTTCATTGTGATGAAAAAATATACATATATTTAGTCGAACTTGAAGTGGGTATCCTTGGCAATTGTAAGATGTAAAAAGGGTGGTTCGTTACTATTCTTGTGATAAAACATATGAGACTTTTGTTGTATAATCAAGAAATATTTCATTGCCGTTTAATTTCCAGCAATAGCACGCATATTGGACGGCAGACAGGGCAGAAGGATATAAATCTGTATGGGGTCACCACAGGGATAAAGTAAAGACTATTCTGGTTGAGTTTGCTTCAAATGGGCTCAGTGGCTACTGAAAAGATTTTTAAAGGATATTGCTTATTAATGCCCAGTTTGCATAATCGGCCAAAACTAGTTTAAGTTCAAATTCGTTGACAAAAAACCAGTGATATCTGTGAACAACCCATAAAGTTCAAATTTTAGCCACTTATAGCTTAAAATGACACGTTTTTTTAAAGAAACTTCAATCTTTAGCAAAGCCAGCAATCTTTGCTGAAAGTCGGTTCTGACGGATACAAGTCTAAAATACAATGTAGAACCATTAATGGACCATTCTGGCTACATGTAGGTTCGGTTAAGATTGGCTCATTGGTTTCCGGAAGATTTATTCATTTTTTTTTGGCTTAATTATGTCTAATTTGCAACTTGAAGAATTTCTAGTTTTAGCAACGGCGGCCATTTACGATCGAAAGCGGATCTGACGGATATATTTCCAAAAAGGGACCACTCAATAAACAGTCCATCCAAGTTTGGCTGAAATGGCCACAATGGTTTCAGAGGAGAAGATTTTAAATGAAAAGCTAATAACGGACGATTGACGCCAAAAGATCACACTGGCTTTTAGCCAGGTGAACTAAAGAATGGAACATATCGTGACAATCATCTAAAGCTTACATGTGGTAACTATTATCTTGTCGACTTTTCGTCAGTGTATTTTTGTATTTGTACGTTTTGACTAAAAGGAATTCATTGATTGTTAACGCGCCTCGATAACAAAAAAAAAGTTGACAAATTAATTTAATATGTTCGGAATTGCACAGTAATTTAAAAGGAATATGGTGTAGGGATTTATGATACAAAATCCCTTAACGCACTTGACAAAACCCAGAGCTACAGTGGGGCTCACTGCCAGTTCAAGACGGCTCGGGCCTAGCACCGTGTAGCAGTATCGGTTTTTGCTATCAAACAGCGATTTACAATAAATATTTTTGTTCGAACTTTGACTCTTTGTATTTATTTCAATACTTTACTCTCTAGAATCTCTCGTTTGAAACATCTAATACAAATTATTGAAATCCGCCTCGGTGGATTGCATTTACGTTAGTTCGGTTGTCAGGAGCGCGCCATGTGTAAAAAGGTATGATGGGAAGTTTTCATCTAGTATCCAGTTTTCTGCCAGACTTCAAGAAATGTATTGACGGGGAATCAGGAAGAGTGAGCATTGATTTCTGGGAATTCATCGACTGTTAGTACTTCAACAACTGTTCGACCGAAAACCAGCTTTAAGAGAAGTGCAAATGTCTGGGGTAATTGATTCCGGTCACTATTATATCCCAAAATTGAAAGTAAGCAGATATGAAGTCAGAACCATTTTTAGCAAAATTTCATGCTATATCTGATAAACTTATATGCTATGAAATATTATATTTTACATTAACTTTTCATACGTTTAACATTAGCAAGACTTATTCATTAAACAACGTGTAAAAATAATTGGGATTTCATAAAAATGTGTCTGAGTGCTCCTTGAGATGTCTTTAATGAAAAAATGAGAATAAAACGAAGGGTTCATCGGCAAAATTGTTTAATGCTTTGAAATGCATAAAACCAGAGGAGTACCAAAACTGACCAGACTGACTAAAGACGATATGATAATTTCACTTTTTGATACTTCCCATCCCCAATTTATTCTCTGTTTTACGTTGTTATTACCCCATTTGGTTAAACAATTCATTGCAATTATCTTTAATCACATTTTATTTTGTTTGTTTATTTAACCCATTTATGATTTACATGTAATTATACAGCTCTTATTGGGCGCCCATGATTGGCAAATAAAATCTTTGTTTGTTTGTTGAATAACTTAAAGGTCGTACCAAAATATGGCTGAAATGTAAAAATAAGAGGAGCGAACATCCTTAAAAATGATACGCCTTTGCTACATCAAAGTTAAAAGACTATGCGGATTGCATTTTAATCTTTTTTTAAAAGCTAAACTTGCACATGTCTATGATCAATAAAGAAAAGATGCAGTACATTATCATATATGGTTGAAATACTTTGCCTGCTTACTCTTCGTGTAAATGATGTAATTTAACTATTTTTACTCTAATATAAATTGGATTTGGTGTGTTTCTTGTTACACGCTTCAATGAAAACAAAAAACACTGATTAGAACGTTGCTAACCTTATACAGGGCTATACCAATGAGTATGACTTAACCGGAAAAATCCGAGACCAATCGTTAGAAATCTTGGAAAAAATTCACTCGAACCGTATGAACACCAGGACAACAAAATCTTTATATAGTGATTTTAAACTTTAATGAGGTAGTCATTTAATATTGTTTGTATAAAATTCATGAAACTCGGAGACTTACAGGTTCTAAATGACAGAATAACGAAGAAATGTTACAATTCAGATTATTCAACCGTTAGAAATTGAGGACAATTGTTTAAAATCCGGACCGAAAACCGTTAAAAATCATGTTCTTGAAGGACAACGATACCTACGGTGCAGTTGTTTAATTGTTGATTGTTGTGTTCGTTGTTTTTGTCCATTTGTGTTTGTTGCATTATGATATGCGAGCTTGGATTACGGTTAGGCATTTTGTAAGACTGCACCTTGAATAAGGTAATGGAAACCTTACCCGAGCTTTCTGTACATCATATCCTGTTTTATACAGCACATGATCTATGATCTTGTTATGTTGGGAGGTCACAAGAGGGTTGGTACTGCTATATGTTTCTTTTCCAACCAGCTCAACATATGGAGACTGATATCCACTTGACATGAACAAATTGTACGAATCTATAAAAACATACAATTATCATACATATACATACATGTATAAGGCGTACAATTCCGTGACAAAATCGTAACAATAACTACGGATGAGGACATATGTCTGCAAATGGCAGATTGTTGTATTGTGACAATTGTGGTACATCCATTTTCTAATATTATTCACATATCCAATTTAACGGTTTTATGTTTGTCAGATAAATCGATTAAACGCAATACAATCCATTTTGGTTGGTATTTTTGCTGTAGTTGACAAGATAACCCTAAGAAATGTCACAAAGGCAATGGTAAAGGACAAGGTCAAATTATTCTTAATTTTTGTTGAAGGTGCATAATCATCAGCATTTTTGAGCAGCGATTCTGAATGTCCTTTATTTTAGTAAAAAGAAAAAAAACACGCAAAAAATTTACAAGACAAATCGGCGCTTTGTTTTGTTTGGTGATAGTGTGTAAAACCCACTATAGTTTTAAACATTATGATAATATAAAGGTATTCACAAAAAATAAGCAATTATACGTATCCCTTAAGCTTACTTCATACATGTAAAATAATTTCCCACATCATTTTTATCAATCTATTTCACATACAACGTGTTGAGAAATGTTCTAAATATTAGTTTTTGGTCATATAAGTTATTGCCATTAAAGCAGATTTTTAGTTTCTTCGATCTGATGATTATGTTTTATTGAAATTCTGAGCGACCATCTTCAGATAATCATACTGACACCTCATCATATTGACTGTTATAAATCGTCACATAAAATCATTACGCCTTTGTTTATTCATTGTTTTTATTAATTTTACTTACATGTATCATTGAGCTAACGTACACCATATCACCTTCTTTAGTCTATATTGTAATTCATCCAGTTGTTGTTTAGAGATCTAATATACTTTAAAATGTTGATTACGTCACGGCAAAGGAACATTCTAGAATTACAACTGTCCTTTATTTCAGTTTCGAGTTATTTATAAAAGCCTACAAAGAATTACCATTACAAATTACATTGGAATTGAATGCAATCTATAAATTACCTTCAAGTTGAGAAACAATATCCGTGCCATTTATTCTAGGGCCCGTGTTCAGGTCCCCCATTACTATTACATTAGCATTGTCTTTCCAATAATCAGTTATAAACTTGGTCTCAAACAAGTGTTCCTCTACCCAGCTGGAAAACCGGTCTCGCAATTCAACTGAAACCATCAAAACAATGCTTTTTGACAGGGTTAAGACAATACATTAGTATAAATTTACATTCTAGAACTATATTGAAAACGCGCACTTTGCAGCTACATGTATGTTGTATGTTGTATTTTTTCTTTTTTCTTTTGCTTCAAAACACTCCAGTATTAAATTGCTCGAATAAGAAACTAATGAACATTTCTGTATTTGTAAGTAGAAACTGGATTGGCATGGGAAACATGACGATAACTGCAATTTATGTATACAAGATTGTATTTAGGGCCTTAATTTGATGAAATTCGAATTGTGCACAAAAAGTGTTTCTGTAGGTTGCGGATATGTCTCCATTCAAATATACATTTTATGGTATGCAAAAAAACTTATACAGAGAGAGTTCTGTTATTTTACCTACCCAAGGAATGGATATGAACACAAAACAATTTGAACTTGCGACAATTGTACTTAACATATACATGTATGTAATATCTATTAAAATCACAGTGAAGATCAAGATAAAATGTAGGTCACAGTGACTCTGTTGTAATATGAATCGTCGGCGCTTTTTAAAAGATTGTATTATATTTTATGCTTAGTTATAAAAAATGGCCTCCTTGCAGTCTCGAATATCGGCAACAGAATACCGAATACTTGAATCAGGGGACAAGGCAAAAGCGTGAAAAAAAACAACCAGAATCAGTACTTAACAAAAAAAAGAGACTGAAGGTCAAAAACATTTAGAGAACAAACAAAATAGAAAAGACGAGAACCAAAGCACTAGCAATGTGAACTCCCACCTAAACCCGGGGAGTTACATCAGGAAATTCATCAGAGACATCGAAGACATTCAGATTAACAATGTATGTCAGTGTTGCTAAATAGTTGTTTTATTGATCAGTACTATTCTGAAGTGTCTTAACACATTATGTTCAGTGATAAAGAAATAGACTTAAAAAGCCAAGCTTGAGCAGAATCACAATAAATACATTTGTAAATCTAAATGCAGCCAACACTTTTGCGGAAACATTTGCGGACGGACAGATGGGCGAAGGTTACACTTTTTCCTAATTGCAAATATGTGGGCAGACTTTAACACAGAAAATATGTTCACAGTGTAGAAATGGAAATATATAAGGATCGATAATTATGGGGTCATATCTGGAATGCGGGCAACTGACCGTACAAATCAAACTTGAAAATGTAAAAAATACCGAAAATTGATTAACATCTAGAGCCCACTCCTACTGTAAAGGTTCATAAACTCAAAGGTTTTGTAAATTCAATACATTAAAGATTTCCGAGAGAAAAAAAGAAACATTGACGATGGATGAGCGGTTTAATATTAAGCAAACAATAAGCATATCATATATACTTTATATTAAAACTAGAGAGGACGTTCCAGTGAGCTTTCACAGTGAAAATGAAAAGCTGAGTAATATTATATTCGGAATTTATAAACTTTTGCAAATTGATTTGTAGTCACTTGCTAATATTCCAGAATTGACCTCGCATTTATTGACCACTTTATGTGTCCGTTCCCAACCTGTGATGTTGGAAGGATCATTATCAGGCTCTATACAACCAATCATGAATACAAGTAAAAGCTGGCATTCTTAAATGGCTCGGTTCTATAAGGCTTGGATATGCCGTAGTGACCTGTAAAAGCTACATGTACCTTATCATAATCTCAAAATAATCCTAGCTGAATTTTTTAAATAACAGAGCAGCTGATTACACAAGACAGGCACTTCTATCACAAAACATAGGTTGTCACCGACAATAAAGTTCGCCTCGTAACGCCCACTGTCACTAAGCAATTTCATCACAGTTACCCGATAGTTAATGACTTAATTTTGTTTGGATCCTGAAGGCCTATGCAAAGTTACATGACCAGGCATCAACTGGAACCTGTTAAAACAAAACCATGTCGTATCTAAGATCAATGAAGTATGAAATCTAGGTCAAAGTGACCTATTTTTATTGGCATGTGAACAGACTCAAAAGGATGCATCCCTTTGCAAAGTTACATGACCAGGTATTACCTGGAACCTGTTGAACAAAAACTCTGATGTATTAACCCGATTTCCTAAGACCAATGAAGCACTAAATCTAGGTCGAGACAACCTATTTTTGTACCAATCTTAGACTCCCTAAGATGCTAAGTTACATTATCAGGTATGAACGAGAACATGTTGAAAAAAAATCTGAGGTAAACTTTTTCAAAGACCAATGAAGCACGCAATCTAGGTCAAGTGACCTATTTTTGTACTAATGTTGACAGACTCCCTAGGATGCATCCCTATGCAAAGTTACATGACCAGGCAACAGCTGAAACCTGTTGAGCAAAAACTCTGACCTAAACTTTAACCGGATTTTCTAAGATCAATGAAGCATAAAATCTATGTCAAGGTGACCTATTTTTGGCTTAATATTGACAGATTCCCTAGGATGTATCCCTATGCAAAGTTACATGACCAGGCATCAATTGGAACCTGTTGGACAAAACGTCTGACATAAACTGTAATCGGATTTTCTAAGATCAGTGAAGCATGAAATCTAGGTCATGGTGACCGATTTTTAGCTGAATGTTGACAGATCCTAGAATGCATCCCCATGCAAAGTTACATGACCAGGCATCAACTGGAACCTGTTGAACAAAAACTATAACGTAAACTTTAACCAGATTTTCTGAGATCAATGAAGCATGAAATCTAGGTCAATGTGTTCCATTTTTGTTGGGATGTTGACAGACTCCCAAAGATGCATCCCTATGTAAATTAACATGACCAGGCATCGACTGGAACCTGTTGAGAAAAAAAACTCCGACATAAACCTTGTGGACGTGGACACGAACACCGAGGCGATGACAATAGTTCCCCTCTACTTTGTAGATGCGAACTAAAAAGTCTCAACAACTGCTTGCACATTTATTCAAAATTAGCGTTTCAGACAAATTTTTCTTTAAATATAAACCAGGGCCCTGTTGTTCAAAACTTTATCTACTGGGTAACATCTATCCACCAGATACAGTAAACAGACATGCACTACAGTTATCCAGTGGATAAGACTTGTCAACTGGACAATATTTTGAACAACTCAGCCCAGATATCACGAGTTGGTTGATCGACAGTCGCGTGACCGGTAATATAGTTACGAAGTTTACGTACAAAACACCTATAATTTATGTATAGTGAAGAAACGTTTTAAGACGAATGCTTTATTGACTGACATAAAATGCATTGGTTTTCTCAAAATCTTCTAAATAAACCTTAAATCGTTGAAGTGGCCAGAGAATATACAAATATAAAACCAAAGTTAAAGGTACGTTTTTCATTGTTTGTAGCTTTCAAATTACAAACTGGTGTGTACTGAAACATGGCAAATACTAACAAGTTTGAGAAGTCCTGTAACAACCATGTGAGTGCACGGAGAACTTGAATAAACAATTGTTCAATGAAATTTCCAAAGTACGTTATTGTTTCTTTATATCACCATTAGAATATCAATGCAGAAAACTTAATTAAGGAGTGATTGATTGATCAAAACAATAGGGGCGCGACATCAAATCGCAGGTGATAGTCTACTATTTCGGCATTGTTACGATTGTGACAATTTACAATTGATTTGAATTTGTTGTCGGATGGCCTATAGTGCTAGCATAACAGGAAATTCTTACCATGTCGACGTACTAAAGCTTTTTCCTTTTCGTGATTAAGGCGGTCAAAAATTTTATCCAACTGTTTTTGGAAAATCCTTTATGCACATTTTAGTTTTTTTTAACATTGATATACACATGAACTACTCTTACATGTACAGTACAATTATATAGCATACATACGTTCATAAAATACTCGTCCCACATTTGCTGTTAGGTGTGTACAGGAAACTGTACCAATACCTTCCACCTACATAAAGAGAGAGAAAAGTATATAGCAATTTACAAATTAAATGCAGAATTAAGTCCTCGTCTTCATGAATGAAATAAAAATAAATCCTTTTTTTTCTATGTCGAGCTAATGACAGCGCTATATGATTTTTTATAACGTTTTTAGGATTTATGATTGGACCTGTGGCTTGGGTAGGTATTCTGTTGCCGATATTTTATAACAAAAGTCGTTCAAATTTTTCATACAGGTAAGCTGAGAAAAAACTTTTATAGCATTTTTTTAAAATTAAGTAATCCCAACAAGATATTGTAATTTTAATGTGAAGTCAGAACAGTTACCGTCGTAAACGACGTAACGTCGAAAGGCAGTTTCTTTTAAGTTCGATAATACTTTCTCTAAGAAAATAATCTGCACAAATTGCAAAATTTTACATCTACACCAACATGTAGAGTTTACATTTCACAGCTCATACTTTATTACGTTTTTATCAGGTTTTCTTACATCGTGCTTAACTCTTGACTGACGAGCTTGTAGACCAAGTAACCGATTCAACATTCTACTACCGCTATCATGAATTTGTAAAACATTATGTTGTATCCGTGTCAACCATTTGAAAAGAGTGGTTATTACATTTTTCTCGACTCTTCCATTTCCGGATTGCCCTCATTCGACATGAGATGAGCTACCCGTGTTACTAAAAAGCTTTCGCTACTAGTATACTTGGTCGGAGTCTCCCTATTTTGTTGGACTTCGAATTGCTTATTTACATTTTAACTTAATGTGGTGTTCCGACTTCAGTTTCCATATATTCCGTTTGATTCTGTTGTTTTCTTTTTCCTTTTTTCTTTTTCTTTCTTTTTTCCCGAATTTTCTATTTTTTATCATCGTCTAATCCCGGTTTTTAAAGTAATATTTATAATGTTTGTCTCCGAATTCGAATATTGAAAAGATTGAACTTGTAATGCTTCCACATTGATAATACACCCGTGAGCTCTGCGCGTGTGTAAAGAGAATCGAATTTGCTTGTCGCTTCCTCTTCTTTTGAGTAAGACCCATGAATATGCTTTTATGACGATCAACGCACAGTGTAGTTTGTCATCATCGAGTTTAAATATCTGTTTCAGGAGATATGGGGGCGGGGAGGAAAATTAGCAGTTCGGATATACAGGCCTTTCCGTCACCCGACTCTGAAATTTCTTTCCCGTAAGATACATTTTGAGACCAGGTACATGTCAAAAACTATCTTTTGTGCTCGACTCTAAAATT
>JAOXYH010114496.1:0-10415 GCA_028566455.1 Botula fusca
GTCATATGACAATTTTGGTTTAACGGAGACTTTTATAGAGTTTGACATGCTGATCATTTTCGTCTTGCACAGTTTTTCTTCTGTCTGTTATAGTTTGGAGATATAAGCCAAATACCTTTCTTTGTTCTATTTATATGTACAGCAGCCATTTTTGTTCACTGATGGACATGCCGGATACGATGCTCAATGGCAAGTTTGGTTTGAATATTTCAGTAGTTTCAGAGGAGAAGATTTTTGAAAAAGTTTACACTCGAGGGATGTGGGATGGACGGAGGACGGATGCCAAGTGATAACAAAAGCTCACCCTGGCCTTTTGCAAGGTGAGCTAAAAAGAAAAGCTGAATCCACCTTATGAATAAAAGTCTTAATTAATTTACATGGAAATTTCGGCATATATCCATTTATCAAGAAATTAAATCAGCATGAAAATAAAGTAGACAAAAAATGAATAGTGATTTTAAATTTCGTACACATTGATGCAACTTTTACGACCTTCTTCAAATAAGCCTGCAGGTGTTGAACCTATGATGTGCATGTAATGCAGTTGACAAGAAAATCATTAAATCTCAGCAGGTAAATTGAATTCTCGTCATGATTTGAACTAGGTGTGTACAAAAAATTACAGTTAAATTCCTTCAATTACAAGCAACCATGACTATATATGTCTCCAATAAATCTATTACACTTTTGATTACCCAAATACCCTTGACAAAAAGGTAAATAATTTACATCGAAATGTAAACCTGCATATGTAACTAATGTTGAATCTTTTGATTTTTTTACCTGTAAATAATTTGCAAAAGCAAAATCATGATCTTTAAATCTACCTTAAACGGTATTGTTTGTTCACCAAAATTGGATGCGGGCTTTAAACGAGGGGTTGATGAAAATGTGTAACGTCTAAGTGATGTATAAATTTTGTATATATTATTCAGGGTTTATTTTAAAATAAACTTGATGTCTAATAACATTTGAGTCAATTTATTTTGAAATAAAGAAAAGTAGTTTCATACTGTTTTTTTGAAAATTTTCAAACAGGCCACTCGTCTTCAGCCCCTTGTTAACGTCAGGATTTAAATGTCTAAGACACTTTACTCAATACCATATAAATATTTAGAGGTGACAAAACATTTTAACTTCAATTTTTATTCCTTTTGTAGACTGATACACCAAAATATTTGCTTTCTTAGGATATGTAAGAGATTGTAGTTTATAGCCTCTTGCTATACACATTGTATTAAAATGACAAAATAACTTGTTGCTACTAAATCATCATCTTAAGTGATTCTCCCAATTCACTTAACCAACATTTTAATAAAATCGGTATTAGAAAACTTCGATAAATTGTCTGCAGTTTTAATGATCAAGCCTACAAGGCTAGAAATTATTTTTTACCCTCCATTACATATTATATATTGTTATGTACTGTGCATGCACCACAAAAATAATTTTTCCCCGTATTTATTTCTATTTGGTGGACAGAAATACAGTCGATTCTCATGTCAAACCCATAGGGACTAGCCAATTTATTTGGACTTGAGCAAAAATTTGAGTTATCGGGAGTAAATTTGTATAGATATTAGTAGTGAAGGTCCAGAAGATGTGTTAGAGTTATCCAAAATTTCGACATAAATGAGTTTGTTCCAGACGAGATTCAACTGTATGTTATGATCACAGTAATAACACTTAAGTGCAAAAATCTAAATCTAAAATAGTCTTATTGGTCCCGGAAACCCCCTCAGGCAATATGAGAAAAACATCTACACAAGAAGGGTCTGTGAAGGGAAGGACCTCCTGGCCCCATATATAAACAAGGATCTCAGCTCTATCTGGCACAACCAACATTCCAATCAGAAGATGCAGAATTTTCAGATGAATAAATGTGTAAGAACAGGCAGACAGGTCCAAAATATGTCTAATGTCCTCTCCCCTCCCCCTAACCACTGAACAACAGAAAAATATTGCAAATGTGGCTGCTTTGTCACTGATGAGTGTCTTCCTGAACATATTTACCGTATTTGCCGGGCTATATTTCAAAACTTTTTTTTACTTTAAAGTAACAATTTTACAATTGTAAGCCTATGGAGAAAATGTCAATTAGACCTATAGTCCACATAGACTTATAGTCAGGAAAATACAGTAAATGTTACAGAAAGGTCTGGATAAAAGAATTCTCATACTTGTGGTTTCTTCCCATCATGCGAAGCCAGACCACTCTAAGACCACACAACAAATTACTTACAGTTAAACACGATATAAGACTGCCTTCAAAAGGTGGCTGGAAAGCTCGAAGATCAGAACACCACTCTAGCAGCTCCCGCGCTGCGTTTTGGAAACCCGTAGGTGAAGACAAATGCTGCAAAATAAAACATACAAGTGAAGTTAATCAAGTTTAATGAAAAAAATTGGTTACATTCGCTCCTTTGATACTGTGTTTTGTCTGTACCTGGGTATTTTGGGTATATTTGTGTATCTTACAGTGTACGTTTTGTCAATTTATTATTGAGAAAGGCTATTTCATATTTTTCAACAAATGAGATTTATAAGTGAAAATTATTTCCATGTTTACAAAAAACATTGATAGAAGACTTTGTGCTGTAAACAAATAAATCAAGGATCTATTTTTGTTTGATACAAAAAATAAAACTGAAGTAAACATAATGATTTTCAGAAGATCCAGACACTATGAGGTCAAATCAGTATTGTTTTGGTAGTAAGCGGTATTGAACTTTTGACAGAACTGTACAATTAATGCTGTATGATTGATGCGCTATCTGCACCACAACAAAAACATCCCATTTCTGTTAATTCTCTTAAATTCTTCTTAAACCGATATTATCACTGATAGATTTACATAAAAGATCCTGAAATCTTGGCAGTTCCAAAAAAACTGAGAAATGTAATTGATATTCCACAGTTAAATTGTTAGGAGATAGTGATAACAGATTGATTGTAAATTTTTGGTTATAAAGTCTAGTGCCTCTTCTTCTGTTCAGGTGTTAGAACATTCCATAATGTTTACCTTAGCTGCCTGTTAAGACATCACAGTCTATAATTAGGAGGGTCAATATTTCAACAAATTCATCTTCATTTTTATGTGATGAGTTACATACTATTCTCCTAATGAAACATGCAGTCAGTGTGATATAGTGCACTTTACATAAATCCAAGCCAATACCACAGAAATTTCAAATTTGGTGCATTTTAAACAATAAATATTTTGGGGTCAAGCACTGGACTACAGTACACAATTTCACTATGTTTTATTAATTTTTGTGTCCCCCTTTCCCCTCCACCTCAGTAGCGGGCCTGTTAATCCAATGTTGTATTGTTAGGGACATGATAAGGATATAGGTGCCCAGAAGCACAATGCCCTACACACTCTGAACTGTGTATAAATATTTTAATCCTAACTTGAAGAGCCATAACTGTAAACCAATTATTTATTCATTTGAAGGGACATAACTCTACCCTGTAGGGTAAGAAATGTGTTCATTATAATTTCATGGAACTCCAGTATCAAAATTTGACAGGTAGCATGAGCAAACTTCAGACCTGTCAAGTCACATGCAACTTGAATGAGATTAAAGCAAATTTTATCCAGATTTTCCTTTGTTCTTTTAATTTTTTCCTTTGATCTTTGAAAATTTTGACAAATCTCACAAGAGACAATTTTCAAAACTTAACAGGTCTGGAACTTTGAAAATTCTATTACTGAGGTTATGTCATTTGGACTCCTGTGTGGAAATTGTAAGGGGGGCAGCTGATATTCTGTGGTGGTCCCAGTATTACCTGTAGTCAAAGGACCATTTTTTTCAATCTAGAAAATATTCATAAATTATTGTAAGGGAGGTAACTCTACAATGTAAATCACTTTATTAATTTGTTAAGAAGATATCAAGTATGTTACACAATATTTTTTCCAGATGTTTTTGATTATCTCAACTTTAAATAAACCTTTCTACAAATATTTCACATAACAAACTGCAACCATTTATCTAAAATGATCTGAGTCTCTGACCTACATCATATTTACACCCAGAAACAATTTTCCTAAATTGCCAAAACTTTTTCCATCTTGCATAAGATAATCTTTGTCAACAAACAATAGTTATGTTTATTAGCTTACATTTATTTTATTTTCATGCACAAGTATCTAATTTACTTCTGCACACAGCTATTCATCATAAATAAGCTGTTTCAGTGTTTGGTAACAGCTCCAAATTATCTAATCTCAGAAACTGCAGAAGTGTGCACTTTTTGTTCAAAATGCTTACCGGTAATTCTGTAACATTGATTATTAAGTAAAACTGTCAGTGATATATATTTCTTTGTTCTTTTATCTACAAGCATTCACTGGTTTACAAACTAATTAAAGTGAAATTTTGGGTGTGACCCTCTAAACAATTAATAGTTGATTTAAAATTAAGATATTGATCTTGTAATAAAAGAAAACAAAACTTTAGACAATTCTTAACAGGCAAAACACTAATGGAATGTGGTTTACCTAGGCCTGGGATTGGAAGGGGGTGCAAAGGCCTGAAAACACCTCTTACACAAAAGCCTCTAAAACCATTAGAGACATTCTTCCCCTTACAGCCCACTTGGTTCCATACTGGACTGGGTATGTGACATATTGACCCTGATATCTTTGAGCTTCCTGTAGCTTTCCCTGATATCTAAAATTTTGATTAAGTGACAATCAGAAAGGAGAAAAGCTTTCTAAGTATATACTGACTAGTAATTAATTTTGTCCCTCCCAGGAAACTTTTAAATTATTTTTTAACTGTGTATTCAGGTCAAGTGCTCTGTCACTGTCTAGATTCCAACAAATAAAACAATTTGAAAAAAATAAATGTCACAATTTAAAGACATCTAGCCTGTGACAATAAAACAGGAACATAATGAAGATGTTTACCACAAATGTTCCTGGTAATTATAAATAACCATTGTGTATAAAGGTTATTGACCCTGATCATCTGTTCTGATGCTGTATGATTAATTACAATAAGGATGTGTCGATGAGAAGTAATGATCTAAAAATATCAATAATAAAAAAAATTGTCATGGTTTTTAATCAACCATTTTTGTTGTGTACTTCATTCTAAAAATAGGCAGAAGGTACTGCGAGCCTTGAGCCAAAGCTCACAAAAGAATACCTCCTGAAATCTTCCTTGTTATCTGATATTATTTAAACTTTGGGTACCTGTTTGATACAACCAAGTCTATCTATAGTCTGCAGGTACTGTGAGCCTTGAGAAAGCTCACAAGTGATACCCCCCGAAATCTTCCCAGTTTATCTGATATTATTTAAACTTTGGTACCTGTTTGATACAACCAAGTCTATCTATAGTTTGCTGTATATATCTGGAGGTACTGTGAGCCTTGAGCCAAAGCTCACAAGCGAATACCCCCCTGAAATCTTCCCAGTTTATCTGATATTATGGGTACCTGTTTGATACAACCAAGTCTATCTATAGTTTGCTGTATATGTCGTTCCATCTCATTCATGGTGGACCTTCTATCTGTGGATCACACAGCAGCTTCAGGTAAACCTCAATCATTGGTAAAATAATGGTCGTACAAAATGAGGAATGATGATCTAAAAACTGGATTTCCCTTTCTGATCACATCTGTTAGAGGCTTGTGTTCACATTGTTACTGTTCACATCTGAAAAGAAACAAAACTAGTTAGAGGCTTGTGTTCACATTTTGGGGGAGGTTATTGTTCACATCTGAAAAGAAACAAAACTAGTTAGAGGCTTGTGTTCACATTTGTTACTGTTCACATCTGAAAAGAAACAAAACTAATCTCAAGTTGAATCACAATTTCCAAATACTCATTTAAGTTGTTAGTTGACGTTGCAATGAAAAATTATACATAAAACAATATTTACATTTAAAATATGAACTTATGAAACTACAAAGGTCAAGGTTATAAAAAATCTGATGACCTCTAACATTCACATGTTACCAATGTAACAAAAATTGATACTCCTATTTGTTTCTATGGCAATATGAAAAAAATCTAATTAATGTAATATCTTCCTGAATGAAAAATGAGCAACAAAAACTGAAAGCAAAGATAATTTACAGATTAAAAATGTTTATACAATAAACAAATATCACCTCAGATGACCTTGACAATCAATGATAGGTATATCTGAATACCAACAAATTATATAGGAATTGTTTATCTGTCTAGCTTGTAAGATAATTTCTAGTAACATACAAAAGATACAACTCTAACACAGTGCAGTGAGAGTTCACTGTAATTATTGTCTGGTCTATTACCACAAACTAATGGTTATTCTCTATAACAACATATCATCTCTAATTGTACATAAAATCTGCAATGTCAAGTAACCACTTGTTTTGACCTTTGCTCTCTACATCAAATCTGATTACTTGAAAATTATGCTAAGATGAATAGGTATATAATGGGATTTTTATTGAAAGTTTTCTCCCTTCACAAGTTGCAAGAGGGATTAAAGTAATCTCCCTTTAGTTGCCTTGACCAAAGGGGAGATAATTTGTTGACAGAAGGAATGTTTCTCATGTTTTTTTTTGTTATTGGCACTAGAAATCTCGTCATTAAACAGCCAATTTTTGGGAGACACATTCAACTCTTAAAATTAATTTTTTGAAATTTTTACGGATTCAGGAGCACTGAATTTGTAGAACAAATCTCATGTTTTCAAAAACATGAATCATAAACATTTCAAATAATTACATATTATGTATAGCAAAATCTTCCATGACTTTCATTTGGAATTAGCTGTATACAATGCCAACATTCTGACTGACTGCCAGATTTATATTACAAAATAATAACATATCACCTGTTTTTCAAATTTAATTTTATTTCCACAAAATAAATACTATAAACGGACATAAAAAATCAATAGCTTATTCCTATTGTTCAACAGACAACCCTATGATTTATGTTTCTTTCCGTTAAAATATAAATGAAAGACGACCCTAGTTGACTCCTCTGATGAATTGTTTCCCTTGTTTGTATTAAGTCAGATGTCCTAACGTTAAACAAAGACACCAGGTGAGGAAGGCAGATGGCACTTACCTGTGTCCAGACCAGTTGATGACACAGGGGAGCTTCCCGACACCTGTCAGGTGGACTAGATTTTGTTTAAGAATAATGTGTGATAAGTTTATTGACATCTTGTTTGATTTCATATTCAAAATTGATACATATCTTAATTTATTACATTTCACTCTAAATTAAGTGATGGATTTCTCAAAATGTGGATATCATATTTCATAATGCTCATAAAGTTTGTAACCAATAATAGGACAAAGAATAGATAACAACTGCTCAGTTTAAATCTTATGTGCATCTTAACTTTTTCTTTCAGCAAGTATGTCTTTTGATTACTGTGTCAATCTAAGTGCTCAGTATCCAGTAGTTCTGAGAGACTTTCTTAGACAATACTGTAAAAGCTAAGCTGTACAGGTGTGTGGCCACCAACCTTGATCACTTCACCTTAATGCCCATCAAATTACCTCTCAGTTTATGTTGTATTGTTGGTGGACATGTTCAACACTTGGATACAGTGGGGTGGCTTAATGCAGTGTAGAAGGAGTAGGTTCACTTAGGGTCTGAAATTACCCTAATATTGAGTAAAACTAAGAACTGAACAAATACATGAACATTAACCTAATACTGCTTGTACATATTTTGCTCTTTTCAACAAAGTTAACAAAATTTAAAACAAAGGTGTAATTGTTTATGTGAAGATGAGAGGCTTAAGCACTATTTTCATGTCTATTGGTGATTTAATGTTTTTCCTTGTGATTTACTATTATATATTTAAGTGCCCCTAGCAATGGGTGCATTAAGTTAACAGCTCCTAGAAAAAAATTTGTCATATCCTTGACACAGAAATTGACTAATATCTAGTTTCACAAATAATTACATTAGTACATCATCTGACAATTATTGTAAATCCATCTCCCATATCATATCAAGGATGAATGCTACACATCTCCTGTTAATGGGAAAAAAATGAAAAATTACCAGGTGAAAATTTGATAAGACTATTATAAATATTTCCAGCTTATTGAAGGTATTTTATGCAAAATTTACAAGGGGAACATAATAATTTTGGATTACCTACATTCTGGCAAAATATCAAATTGTTTGCATACAACTGTGTCTTTTGTATTCTTTTCAAAATTGCTAGGTTCGTCGTGCTCAAGATATTGTGTAATTAAGATGAAAAGTGCTTGTTAAAACTAAGTCAGTCATAAATGAGCCTCAATAAATGTAGCACTAGTTTCATAGACCTATTTACCCCTTTATGAAACCAACTGCATTCCTACTCTAGCAAAGCGTAATATCCTGAATCCTGACCTTCACAGTTTTTCAACTGTAGAACAGTATCATATTTGTTTGCTATCCTTAAAGGGAGGTAATTTGTAAGTCTACTAGCGAAAGCACAAGACCAGAAATCTCAAACATATCGAAAGATTTCTATCGTCTCAAACTCAAACAAGCCTGGAGACCAATGCTCCGTTCACACATAAAACATATTTGATACATTTGCAGATTAAATATATCGAAATAACATATTATGTGTGAACGGGATATCAAAAGTGTGATCGCGATATAAAAACATAATTGATCATTCCGTCTTCGATAATTTGTTAACATGTGAACAAGATCTGTGCATTTGCAACTTTTTTGATACACATTAACTGTAAATGTAAACCCAGTACAGAGTTCTGAGATTTTTCTTGTGGTGCATATTACCCATGATAGACTCGTACAGATGGATTTTACTGTTCACTGTTTAATTGATTTCAAAACCTTAATGCCCTATTTACTTTTTTCTATAGTTACAGAAAAAGTTCATCAATAATATAAAATGACACTAGAGCTTATACAATTCTGTATATCAACATAAGAAATTTTGACAGATTTGATGAATGAGAAAATGCTGAAGTCTGGAAAAAATGTCTGGCTATTCTTTGGCCCTATATAGATTATGTGATAGTCCTATACTGAATCGTGTGAATGTCAAATAAACTTGGTGTTAAAGATTAAATTTGATTTCTAAATGTGCAAAAAAAAAACTTTGGTCCTCTGTTTATTTAATAAAATGTACCTCTAATAACCTATTTTCAGAAAAAAACAAAAATAACATCTTTCATATCTAATTTAAATGTGGGTGTCCTTTTTTCCCATCGTGGAAACAGCACTTGAGTCTTGCCTTAAGCCAATATTCAACACAAAAAGTACTGTCCTCAGGTAGAACCAGCTGGTCATTTGTTACATACTTGGAAAACACTCGCGAACAAATAACTTTGATACAGTACTATCTGGTGACTGTAGTCTCCAACCAATGATAGTGTGACTGACAATATATATCGATAAAGGTGACTTGTAGAAGATACATACTTCTGACAATGTACATGAAGAATAAAACTGACAGACCACCTATGGCAACTGACAATATGTGTGTGTACCGGTGTGTATACTGAAATAAGGTGACTATTTAAGGTCTAATGTACACAATGACAAAGAAGCTGATTGGTGACTGACGTCACATTTGGAATATACACCGATCAAGATTGAGGTCATGCTTAATAATGTACACTGATCAGAAATCTTATTGGTGACTGATGTGAGGTTGGTAATGTACACTGATGAAGAAGCAGATTGGTGACTGATGTCAGGTTTGGTAATGTACACTGATGAAGAAGCTGATTAGTGACTGATGTCTGGTTTGGTAATTTATTCTGATGAAGAAGCTGATTGGTGACTGATGTCAGGTTAGGTAATGTACACTGATGGAGAAGCTGATTGGTGACTGATGTCAGGTTTGGTAATGTACACTGATGAAGAAGCAGATTGGTGACTGATGTCAGGTTGGGTAATGTACACTGATGGAGAAGCTGATTGGTGACTGATGTCAGGTTTGGTAATGTACACTGATGGAGAAGCTGATTGGTGACTGATGTCAGGTTTGGTAATGTACACTGATGGGGAAGCTGATTGGTGACTGATGTCAGGTTTGTCATGTACATTGATGGAGAAGCTGATTGGTGACTGATGTCATGTTTGGTAATGTACACTGATGGGGAAGCTGATTGGTGACTGATGTCAGGTTGGGTAATGTACACTGATGAAGAAGCTGATTGGTGACTGATGTCAGGTTTGGTAATGTACACTGATAAAGAAGCTGATTGGTGACTGATGTCAGGTTGGGTAATGTACACTGATGGAGAATTGGTGACTGATGTCAGGTTTGGTAATGTACACTGATGAAGAAGCTGATTGGTGACTGATGTCAGGTTGGGTAATGTACACTGATGGAAAAGCTGATTGGTGACTGATGTCAGGTTTGTCATGTACATTGATGGAGAAGCTGATTGGTGACTGATGTCATGTTTGG
>JAOXYH010114715.1:0-10414 GCA_028566455.1 Botula fusca
TTTGTTAAAATGGAATTCAAACCTTTTACAAGAGAGTTTTTTTGCTACAAAAGTTACTTACAAATCTTACTGTGCACTGTTACATTTGTGCATAAGCAGACAGAAAAAACAAAAAAAGTATAAAACCGTAAAGTACAGAGGTACAGGAAATGGTGTACGTATGCCAAATCTTTGGGAAAATTTTAATACATTTAGCCTTGTATAATATTTGAAAGTTAATAAAAAAAAAAAATTTATCCAATTTTAACATTTTTAATATGCACACACTGATTTTAACATGTTTAACAAAACATGTACAATGAATATAATGTATAAAGTTAATTAAGATGCTGAGAATAAATTAGAAAATTAATCTTCCACACTTTTTTAATTGATCTCAATCTGCTTCAAATGTATTGGCTGGTTCACAAATGTATCCACAATCTCCATCAGGAAAAGAAACATATACACAGATACCCATTATGTTTTCCAATTTAACAACAACTATTTTAGAAGAAATGTTACAAGAATGAATATGAGGAACTGTAATTTTCAATGCATTATTCATGATCACATTTCTGGTGACTGACTCAAGATTCTCTAAAGGTAATATAAAGGCAAAATACTGTTTTTCACTACAATCATCATTGCTTGTATTGGTCGTAAATTGTACTGTTTTATGAACACCATAGAACTGCACAAATCCATATTTTATGCAATTTGCCTCAGGACAAAAATATTTGACGGTAAATGAATTCCTTGTGACAACACGTTCATAGTCCTTTGAATGCAAAACCTGTCCCCTTAATATTACACGATTATAAAATTCCATATTTGGTGGAATCATTCCAAGCATCTGTATCAGCTGCTGTGAAACATAATCTTGTAACTCTTTGACATATTTCTTGCCAAGAAATTGTAGGTAAATACTATTACTTTGTCTCAACATCCTACGTGGGTAAAGTTTTTGAAATGTGTCTCTATACTGATCTGGAAGGGACTCTAAAAGAGAAGGCAATTGATGAATTATATTCACAGAACTTAAAACCTGTAGTTCAATGTTCTGTGTCCCGTGAAACAGTTTGTTGAGTTCCCCATTTGCATTTTCAAATGAAAAACATGAATATGCCCATAAAGGTCCAAGATTTCGAACACAGTCAGGAAGATGCAATAACTGGTGGATATTCAGAGTCAGATACCTTTCCCCGTAAAGAGATGGAAAAACCATAACAAAATATTTTATCAGTTGGTCACTTTTGCTTATTGATTCACAAGATATGTTGTCACCACAAAGGTAATTTATTGCCTCAACTAAAGCTGCAAAATGTAAGTAATAGCAATCATCCATAATGTCCTTCAGAACAGGTAGCGAATAAAAGAACAGCCAAGAGCGAAGTTCTGACGCCTTCCAGTATTTAAAATGTGAACTGATTGATCTAGGCACTCTTGTAATAAAATTTGGTGGCTTGATAGAAAGCAGACGTTGGTCAATCACTTCAGAATATTCAAGTAATGAAAAATCCTCTTTACTAAACGGAGAGGAGATCCACAGTTTTATCATAAGTTTTGTGACACCCAACAAAACGCCATGCATATAATCAATACTTGCACCTTCAACAAAGTCATAACTTTGGAGTCCCATAAGAAAGGAAGGACCCTTTATTCCCATTGTAACTGTCTTTGTCTCTTTTGCTATGATGGCATTTTCAATACACGACTGCTTAGTCCTTTCTGGAATGAAGTTACGTTCATATGGAAATATGTGTACAGATCCTCCTTTATTAGTTTTGAATGTACTTCCTTTTTGAGTGCATTTGCCACAACTAAATTCTCCATTGAACTGGTTCATATGCATTAATAGGCTTTTGGCTGGGAGATCAGCTGAAGTACAAATCAAAAAAGCCTTTATATTTATAGTATCACCATTGATTACAATGTCAACCCCAGTACTTTCAAGTTCCCGTAAAGACTGATACAATGGCTTCAAAAAAGTTGACATAACTGGTTTGCTGTCACCAAACCAAAGTCCAGCAAGAATCATATTCTCTACTTGCTTTCGATTCTTATATGGAAGTTCATTGATCATTAAATATACAGGCCACAATGCAAATTTAGAACTTTTAAAAATTGAAACTCCATCAGTGTTTAAAACAAATGATATATTATATGGAAATTTCTCTGATAATGGTCCGTCAGACCCTGATAATCTTTGATAAATTTTTCCATCATAAATATCCATGATGAAATCCTTCTTAGTATTTCGTTTGAAACGTTCTATTATTAAACTGGCAAATTTGTGTCTGTTGAATAAAATTTTGAGTTGATCTTTTATTGGAACATCTATGAAGTATGACTTCGCTTTTGAATTTGTCAGAGAAATTAAACAATGCTGATTTGAACACACAATGTCTTTTTCATTTACATTTCCAAGGCAGTTAGTGCAATAAAAATGTTTCACAATTGGTGTTGACATTGATGCAAAATGTTTCTTAAAATGATACAAACTCCTAAGTCCTGGGTGAGTTTCCAAACAATGAGAAGATACAAGAATAAGAATGTGTTCCAAGTCTTTTTTTGATACAAAGCTGGTAATCATATGCAGTAAAACCATTAACATGCTGACCCACACTGGCATATGGTGTCCTCGATAGATTGTTTGAATAGTGTCACATTTATTTTCTTCTACCAACAAGTCTATATCTTCTTCAAAGTCATTGTCCTCATCATCATCAAAATTTTCTAATCCTTCAATTAATTTATCCATATCCAAATATTCATTTAAATTTTCTACCTCCGAATTTTCATCTATTGGCTCACAACTGATGCTTTCAATTAATTCATCAAAACAAATTCCTGTGTGGTTTACCTGAGCTGGTGAGCCTTCAACAACAGGATAATCTGAATTTTCTATTTCTCCGAAACATTCCGACTGTTCTGGTAACTGACATCTGATAGTTTCCAAACTTTGTTCACAACTACCTGAATCCTCCTCACATAGAACTTGATCATTTGTATTTTCTGTACTTGTGATATTCAAAATTTCATGCTCAGTTATATGACAGAAGACACTTGTAGGTGGTATTGTGGAAATTCCTGCTACATGGCAGCAACTATCAGAATTTTCAAATAATTCAGTACTTTGTTCACAACTTGAGGAGGCATTCTCACATTTCTCTTGATAAATTGTATTATTTGTGCTGGTGATATTGCAATCCTCATGAATGTGTTTCTCATGCATCTGAGTGCTGACTCTTGCAGGATGTGTAATGGAACTTTCAGCTTGAAGAGAACATTGGTTAATCTGAAAAAAAGAAAATTACAACTATGTATATAACGGTACATATTAATATTTTTGCCTTACAATAATTTTTGGACAATGGAAAACCAGTTTTCTACGAAAAGCTGTTTTGAATCTTTAATGGTTAATTATTTGTCTGTTTATTGTATATAACTGTGATCTTTAACACTCAAGATAAAATAAGCTTTTCGAATCACTTTTTTGTCAAATATAAAAAAGAAAAGATATGGAATAAATGCCAAGAAGGTCATGCTCCATCTACTTCACAGAATAAATTTCAGAAACTAGAGGTGACAAGCCTTGGCTAAAATCCCAACCAAACATTTAAAGACAAAAACAAACCTGTCATCCTTGTCAATATTGTAGTGTGTACATGTACAATGTACATAACATATAAAAAATATTAAACTTGTTTAGAACAATATACAATGTATATATATTCAAAATCACAGAGTGGCTAAATAATGTAATTTGCAACTGAATTTCAATATGCTTGTAGGAAAATTCACCAAATCCAAAAATTATACCTCATTATGTTCTGTTAGTCTTATTTTCATGTTATATCTTTTCGGTCTGACAGCTGGAAAAGTCTCATCTGGAATAATACAAAAAATACAATTACATGTACATGTACGTACACATATATATATGCAGTGTTCCAGCTAGGCTTTAAGGGCAGAGGGGCACAATTCATACAAAAAGGGCACTTTAGCGCGATTTCAACACTGAAAAGGGCACAAATGAAATTGAAAATATGTGTTAAGTACCACCTATGTTGTTATTTTGTGTTGTTATTTTGGCTCCTTTTAAGCCTATAACTAGATGGTTTTAGATAAGATCAACCAAAAAAGCCTTTGTTTTCCTTTAAAATAAGCTGTTTTACCAGTATTTGTATTTCATAAATTCAAAGGGCAGAGGGAGCACCAAAAGGGCAGAGGGGTGCTTTTCCCCTCTATTTTGCGCTAGCTGGGACACTGATATGTAAATATTGACTTACCCGGTAATTAATCAAATGAAATTTAAAGTTTGTATACATGTAAACTATAAATCGTAATTTCAGACAAATCCGTCGTCAGAAGTTTCAGAGTTTATTAGACTCTCAAAATTTAATAAGTTTTTATTTATATTAACACTGAATATATAAATATATGTATATAAATAACATTACCTCAATCTAACAAATAAAAATTACAGATACAAATTTTTTTACGTATACGTATCAATATATCATATTATTTACAAGCTGTGATTGTCATGTGTGGATGTGCCCATATATATGTAGTACTTGTCAATATCTGTCGGTTACACCTGGTCAAAAAATAGCGATTAAACTTCATCTCGCGAACTACCTTGCACGTGTTGTGTTTTTTTTCTAAATATATTATTACAGTAAAAAGCCGTTTTAAGGGCTCCATATTATGAAAGACAAAAAAACCCAAATGTTCTTTCAACGGTTTTAATTCTTTGATTAGGAAAAGGAATATAAAATATATACAAGAAAGACACAATACACCTCTGTACAATTCATCATTGTGGCAGCAGAGGAAAAAAACATTTTCTTTCAATGAAAACCCCTCCAAAAAAAAAAACACAAAAAAAACACAGTTAAAAAGTCTTACTGCCCCTTTTTTGATGACAAAAACCAAATTTCCATTTACTTTATTAAATGTATCGGAATGTATGTCTGAAGATTTTATTTTTCTTTCTTTTTTTATAAATGACACCCAAAAAAAAAATGAAATCAGTGGTGCATTAGGGAACAACCATTTAACTCTGAAAGTGGGGGGGGGGGTATGTTTTTTTCCTGAAAAAAATTATCTGATTCCAAGCTTTGTGAAAAAAAAAATTCTGGTCAAGCCAAATGTTAAATGCCTTGTGTAGATCTCTAGATTTATTCAAATCTTAACGAGGCAGAGTATGGCATATTTACCCCATATTTCCTTTTTGTAATATGCAACGCCTGCATTTGTTGTCTTCAGACTTCACATAAACAAGGAGAAGCAAGTTATCGTTTGAAAATGTTACATGCTCATGATAAAAATAATTTTGTCGCTTCAAAAAGAAAAAAAATAAAACATTTATCAAATAGAAAAAACAATTCTACGCAAAATTTTACATAGTATGAATGGGCATGAATTATTTATCAACCCAATCATTCTTTCTAGACAAGGTTCTTTGATGTTCGGCGCGCGTCCGTTTAAAGTACAACGTTATCACAGTTCAGACGTCTAGCGTAACAGTAGGTCAGCGACTGAGAAGATTTAGGACGGCGCGTGCAAGGTAGTTCGTGAGACAAACTTTAAGCGCTTTATTTTGACTACTTTTATATGCTCATGAAGAATAAACGTCAGCTGTAGAGCTGTATGGACAATGTACAATTAATGGGTATCGGGTCCGTTCCCTCTAAAACATATTGGCCATATTACTCATATTTCATAAATAAACCAAGTTTTCAAGTTAATTAAATTATTCATTAAGTAAAACAACCTTATAAAATAAATTTAAAAAAATAGAGCAAACAGACTCAGGCGAATGGAACCAGTGCGAACATGTTGATAGGGCAAACGGACCCAGATTTTGTACAATATGTAGGTATATTTATAGCTATATATTATACCGATTGAAGTGTGCATGATCATCAAAAATTATATGTTTTCTGTTTGGAAGTTTGATTTTTAAGGTTTACAAAAACATTTAAGTAAGATTGACATATATCAAAATCATGACAAAATGATAACAATTAAAGTAACTGGAGTCTCCATAATTTACTAAAACATTTTACTGGACAATCAACAGCTTGTAAACAAATCAGGTGACCAGTCAGAAGCTAAAAATTATAGTGATTTGTATTTACACTCATATCCAATCAATCCTTCTTCATTTCAATTTCTAACCAAAGTTTTGAAAGTACATGTACCAAACAAAGTTTATCAACTGGGTCAGTGGGACGTATATATAGTAGTGTAAGACAATAACGATGGATTACCCTTTTCTTTGTTAGCTCGCTTCATCTTTGTCTTTTTTTCTACATATGATTAACTATATCGTGTATATCGTTGAATATAATTTGAAGCGAAGTTATCTCAAAACAATTGATCGATGTGCGTTTAAAGCAACATTTCACGCATATGACCGGCCTCGAAAAATCGCTTCAATGATTAAGATGAAAAACCGGCAGATAACGGAAGCGGAAGTACACGTGCAATTGCGCCTTTTTCAAAATTATCTTTCGTACAAATCTCGGAATCTTCATTTTAAAACCATGGAAATCATTAGAGAAATAGATGTGACGGAAATTTCTAACAAGTTGAAAGTTACCAAAAGTGAAACCGGAAATTTTTTTATAGTTTTTTGGGAGGACAAGAAATTTGGCGTAGTTTCAAAAAAAGACTTGGTAAACATAGCAGTGTCGGAACTGAAGGACAATGTTTATGGAATGAAATGTGAGGCTATGTATGCAGAAAACAAATATCGTGCAACTTTAATATTTCGAGGTAAAAGCATATATATGTAGGCAGCATCTTCTTGTTATGAAAATTAAAGGGGGAGGGGCCAGGGGATAGGGTGAAAAGTCTGTCAATAGACCCTTTTGGTGAAGCTGCTGAGCTGTTCATTTCTGACAGGGATGGGGGGAACAACATGCATTTTCCAATACAAACTGTATAACGTCACAATTAATTTAAATTTGATTATTCCTATAGCTGCAGAATCATAGCTATAGGTCCTTTTGCTAATCTTACAAATTAAATATATTGGCGCCCGGCCGGACCACATATATGAAAAATTAACAAAAAAATCAACCTAGAGCTACAGTTTGTTCCTTGACGTACGTCATTTTGAGGGAAAATACAATATTTTATATAATAAAAAGACATGTATTTACAATATATTATTTCAAGCATGCATGCAGTCATACAGCCTATTCAATTTGAATTTGATTGTTGTTTTTTTTACTTTTACCATAATTAACCTGATAACCTAGCTCATAAACTATTGCAGGACAGTGTGAGGAGGTTTTATACCGTATGGCAGATAAATTAGATGGTGTCTGGAGACAGAATGAGAAATCAGTGAATGCAGTGGTAAGCTTTTCTTTAACCAAATGTATTATCTAGTTAAAACTTTTTAGCTCACCTAGCTGGCCTTAAAGGCCACAAAAGATTTTGCCATCACTTGACGTCCATCGTCTGTCCACAATTCAAGTTTTAACAACCTTTGACTGCCTTGGTGGTGTAATAATTAGCGTGCTGGCATCAAGTTTAGAAGGATGTTGGTTTGATCCTCAGAAGGGTCAAACCAAAGACACAAAAATTGGTATTTATACTGCTTTTCCCCTAAGCACGCAGCATTAAGGAGTAAGAGGGGTCATGATTGACTGTCCAATATGGCTGCTATTACTAGAAACATATATTTTTGTCTAGTGATGTTCTGATAATCAATTATGTATCAACATTTCCTATTGTGCTAAAAAAACATTCCTTTAACAGTGCTCACCACACTTCATATTGGTTTATTTTAGAATTTCATGTACATATGTTAAAGGGAAAACACCTTTTTTATAAGGGATGGTATACTTTCTTTTCTTATTGTTTTTAGCCAAAGACCAAGAAAAGGGTTGCCAAAGCAAAGACTTTTGATGATTTTGAACTCGATTCAGATGGAGATGACAAAGCAAAAAAACCAATGAAAGGTATTTTAGTTTTGATATTGAATGTTAAAATTTAAAGCATACTTAAATCTTCCAAAGGGTTTTAATTAAATCCTGAATAGATGATGCATAAATTTGCATAATTGGTAAGAATTTTGTCCTGAACACTTGCATGTGCTTTGTTACAAAGCAATGAAATATTTCAAATAAGTATATATATAGAAAGTTCAAAGACTGTACCATTTTCCTCTTTGACCGTATACATGTATTTGACTATATATTGTTACTCACATACAGATTATATCTGATGTTATCTGGAATGAGCTTAAGGGCAAAATAAGGCGAAAATTAAGAAATAATTCATGAGGGTATGATGTTCTCATTTACACATGGGCTGCATGGCCCTTTATATTAGATTATTTTTTACTGAGGGATTGCGAGGTAAAAACTAATAAAATACTAATATTAAGGCCAAGCCTATGTGTAAACAAGTACAACATCATACCCGGAGGGAATTATTTAGATTCTAATAGGACAATATTCTGTATTTTTTGTTTTGTGAGACTCTATATATCATGAATTTCGTGCCACCATTTTTCCCAGGAAAAACTTTTCCCATTGAAAAAATTCTAATTTGAACTTGAAATTTGACAGAACTTTGTTTGGTATCAAATTTCTTTCAAATTAATGAAAATTATTCAGTAGTGTGCTTTATTTATCTATTCCAAAAGTTCAAAAACTGTACAAATGTACGTTGTACTTCGTCATATCTCTTGTGACGTACAGTCATATTTCGCAAGTGTCAAGCCTGTTGTTATATCAAGTACATGTTTTTGTATTATATTGTTTGACGATATAAGGACGTCATATTAGAATAAAAATTATCCTAGACTCTCATATTCCCTTCCACCCCCAAAAATTTTATTTTAATTTTTGGCTAAATTTGTGTAAATTTCTTTCAAATTCACAGCATTTTTCAAGAAATATGACAAAAAATATAAATCGCCCTCCTGCCCCTTGCTTTAAAAAAAGTTGGATGAGAATCAAGAATTTATTTATTATGGCCTAACCAGACAACTTTGCAATTATTGGATATAGAAGACCTTGTATTAACATAATTAAGCAAAATGTATGTGATAAATGAATGCTTAATTATATAGGGTTTTAATTTATTTCAAATTAGAAACAACAAAAAACAAACAGAAAAAGGAAAAGTCTAAAGAAACTACACCAAAGTCTAAAGATACAACAGCTAAGTCTAAAGAAACAACAGCAAAGAAAAAGACAAAAGAAGGTAATTGTTGTGTTCTGTCATGAATCAGATTATTACTACATGACTAATTTTATATTGGCCTAAGATGTAAGGCTATATATGTAAACACCAGGTCCAATAACTAGGGGTGTAACAATACAATATACCGGTATATCAATATTTTCAGTATGGAAAATGTAACGACATTTTAACATCAAGATGCTAGAAACCAGTTGGTTTTGGCATGAAGAAGTTAGATATATGACTGAATGATATATTTGTATACTAAAAGATAAAAATTTGTTCCTTATAGCACATTATTTAATTGTGTCGCCTGCACACAAAGTGTGGGACGACATATAGGGATCACTTTAGTCGTCTTGCGTCGTCGTCGTCCACGTCACACTTTTTCGTAAAACTTTTCTCTGCAACCACTAGAGGGAATGATTTGAAATTTGGTAAATAGCTTAGACATGATGACTTCTAACGTGTCTCCCCTTTTCAGGTTTATCGGATATCAACTTCCTGTTTACCGAGACTTTGAATTTTCCACATAACAGTGTTCATATACAATTTTTCGTAACATTTTTCTGTGTAACTACTTGAGGGAGTGAATTGAAATTTGGTAAATAGCTTAGACATGATGACTTGTAACGTGTCTTCCCTTTTCAGGTTTATGGTATATCAACTTCCTGTTTACCGAGACTTTGAATTTTTCATAAAACAGTGTTTATATACAATTGTTTTGATTGGTTTCCTCTTAATTACTGTGTCAAACACATTACAGGGTCAAACATGTCAAACATATTACTTTGTCAAGCACTTACTAGAACCATATTTATCTACAATGTTCTGTTGTCGACATGCAGGTGACACACGTCTCCCGGGGAAGACTCAAAACTAAGTATTTACAAAAGAAGTAAAAGAAAAAACTGAAAGTAAAAAAAATCAGAAGCTGGTACGTAGTGATATGTACAATTTTTTTTTGTACATGTATCATGATACAGTAGTCACTAGGAAACTATTAATTCGGATTATCCTCGTCGCCGTCGGGAAATAACATGTATTTTTCCGAAAATTTTGGATTTTACACACTGCTTCCAGACGGGGACGAGGATACTAGAAATGTACATGTATCTTTCAGAAGTTCGTGATAACAATAATAGACGTATTTTATTTTCAGAACAACTGATAAACTTCGGAATATCGTACGTTTGAATTTCGGACAACTTCACTG
>JAOXYH010114826.1:0-10414 GCA_028566455.1 Botula fusca
TGCCCAAGGTCGGCGGTTTTCTCCGGGCACTCCGGCTTCCTCCGCCACGATATAGCTGAAATACTGCTGAAAGTGGCATTAAACACCATTCAATCAATCAATCTTATCCACAATGGTTGGGTACCAGTACGTAGCTAGCCGAGTTTTCTGTTGTCCTACAGCCTCTTAAAAATCTTAATATCTGCCAATTACCTTAATTTCTGGAAAAATTATGTGTTAATTCTAAACATGCACACAACTAGTAGCAGCCATGCCAAAAGGAGCATGGAGCAGCAATGTCTTAAAAAAAAAATTTGCTAATCATTTTCTATAGAAATTTGTAACGAAGAAAATTCTTAAACAGAGGCCATAGTCTGAAATGTCTAAAAAGGCTTTACGACTAAGTGCCTTACAAGATTTTGACTCCAAGACCACATAGAAAAGCTTACAATGACAGACTGACTGGCAGAACTCAAGGAGAGCTTAGCATCTACTTGTCATTCCATGAACCCTCCAAAGGCTTATGAATGATCTGCCTTATAGATGTCATTAATATTTTTGTATGGTTCTATTAGCCTATACGGACTACCTTGCATTGATAACTTGAAAAATATACAGATAATAGTGAGCCAGTGACTGAGAGTGGATGTAGTGGTCATTCCAACAAATCACTCAAAACAGATTCCCATGCTGGCTGCTAGTCTACAACTCCTACAAGATAAAGTCCATCTTAGATGAATAACTTTCAACAACAAAACAATTCTAAATATAAAATCTTCTGTATAAAATGAAATTATAATACAATAGTAGGAACTCACTATTATGACAGAAATGAACTAATCTCTGAGGGTGGCTTGCCACCATATAGCCATGAGGTGAGGTGCTAAACCACAACAATCGATCAATCAATCTGAATGTGGTAGTAATTGGAAGCTTTTGCTGCGCAGATCTTTTAAGATCAGTTGTAAGAATAAAGGATTAAAAATTAAACAACGCTTTGTTCAAATCACAAACAGTGGTTTTAAAGTGTTAGAAAAGCTATTTTAAACCATATACAGCACCATTTTACAACTCACTCCCAACTGTTTATGGAAAACTAGTGAATGTAAAACCTGCATGATTCCACACACAATAATTCCTATATCCCAAAACACCTCTAACCTGCATATAGGCAATCTTTAACTGATTTCTAAATTCATTCTTCTTGAAGATTAGGTTAAGAATCAATACACTGAAATACTTAACTGCCAAAAAACATGCAATTTTCTCTACAAAAATCTATTTTGGCATGTTTGAGGCAACACAGACATTCATTTTTTAAAAGATCACTATAAAAAACTTCCAATATTCCCGGAGGAGCTCTTAGTTTACTGCCAATATTAACATCTTAACCAGCATATCTTCAAATCAGCCTAAAGAAAAATAGTTCTCATTAATATTTCACTAAGGGGCATAATGAAGGATTTCCTCGTCATTAATAAACAAAACTATTCAAAGGTCCTCCAAATTCAATTTCTCGATTAAAACCATGATACATCACGAGAAGAAAATCATACTTGGCAAAAGATGATAATCTTCTGTTTAGTATCTACACTATTCAGTATATATACAGTCGAACTTCGATGGCTCGAACACCCAAGGGACCGATGAAAACAGTTCGAGCTATCAAGGTAGATTTATGTTGAAACCTGAATGAAGGGACAACAAAAAAAGGGTTCGAGATAGCAATGGTGTTCGAGCCATTGCAGTTCGAGCGATCGAAGTTGCACTGTACATGTATTTGATCAGTGTTCTTTATTTACTGACACTATGTATTTTGTTTACAGAGCCATCACTGTTCTCAAATACAACAGGAGGGGATCGCCACAGGGAAACTCAAATGCTTCTTCAGAGAAAACTTCAGGAAGGAAAACTTTTACGTGAGCAGAAGAAAAAATTACAACAGCAACGTGAAGAAAATGAACAAAAACTTAAAGAATCTCAAGATCGACAAACTCCATTTATTACATCCCCATCAATTCAACAAGTATTAAAATCACCTGCTAAACGACTGTTTGAGGATGGCAGTCGAGCAAAAAGTGTTCAAGGAAAAGTTGATACTCAGAGAAGTCAATCTGTTGTTGTGGTACAGCAGTCTAAGGGAAAACAAGAACGGTCAAAGTCTATATCTGAGGTTGATGTGGAAATGACTAGTGTTGAAAATGAAGGCTCGAAGAGTAGTCAGTGTATACAGTTGGAAAAGAAAATTAAGAAGAAAAATCTCTCCGCTGAAAGTAGACAGGGGAAGGTTGAACAGGAAATGTCAATAACGGAAATAAGTAAAGATTCTGAAACTGGAAATAAACCAGAAAATACACATACTGAAATTGTGAATGTGAATCTGCTAGATAGCCAGTGTCATAGAAATCAAAGTGAAAGTAGAGAATTACAAAGTGAAAGTAGAACTTCTGATGAAGTTGATGGAAACCGTCCTGCAAGTGATAAGGTTGTATATATGGATGTAGAAACTGATAAATCATCTAGTCCACAGAATCATGTAATTAGGAAGCCGTCCCTCGTCTCCGCTAATGTCTGGAAAATTCCTGTGTCGAAAACGAACGATGGACGAAATGCCGTTCAGAGTGCAAGTATAGACACTTCTGTTGGATGTGAAAGTATAAAACAGTTATTGGTTAGTAAAACTGTAAGTGAGAAAAAGGACACTGAGTCCTCACCTTTGATAAGCTCAGCCAATCATTCATCGAGAAGTGCATTTGTTCCATTTTCACAGATTCAGAGCAGAAAAGATCCTATCTCTGATTTGTGTAAAAACCCGTCCATTAATGTGACTCAGACAAATGGGCAGATCTTCATAACTGTCCCAGATAACTTTGACATAACGAAACTTCCGTCCAGTTGCTTGGAAAAGATTGAAAAAGTTCAAAGTGCAAGTCTTGAAAAAGTTCAAACTGCAAGTCAGTTGATGATGGTTAGTTGTCCATCTTCAACAGCAGTTGAAAGTTCAATGGCGAAAAAAGTTAACGTAAACAATACAGGCACGATAGCATTTCAGCCAGTCCTAAAGAGTGGAATCATAGCGCCAGCTAACTTGGTCATTCCAGCATCAAAGGCACAAGCACTCGCTGTGGAGGACAAACGAGAAAATGCTAGAAAAGAATGTCCGACAGTATCAAATAGTACAGTAAGCATTGGAAGTGCAGTTTCACAACAAATGATTTCGTCTGACGGTAAAATTCTACTGCCGACAACTTTGGCTGGTAACGGTGGAATTATTTTGACCCAGAGTACAATGGAGAAAAATGTAAAAGCTGGACAACCAACTGGTCAAGCTATTGTATTGCCGCTGGGTAGTACTGTGCCACCTGTTGCTAATACTGCTTGTAGTCAGTTGCTGAAACAGATGGCACAAACAACTGGAATATCTATAGCATCTGATCAACGTAGTAAAACACAGGAATTACCGGTAGTTGTGAATATGTCAAATAGTTCATCTGTCATCACGTCATCAACACATATAGAAAGCATACATAGAAATACAATAGACATTCCACTTGTGTCAACACCTCAGACACCTGTCAGTTTAATTCCGTCAGGTTTAACGAACACGGTTGTCTCAAATCAGACTTTAAATGCCCCATTGGTTTCAAAGTCCGCTTCATCCTTGATGCCAACTTCCGTCAGCTTAATTAATTACCCATCTGTATCGACAATGTCGTCATCATTCACCGTTGTGAATTCAACACCAACAACTTTGTGTTCTGTTGCACCATATAACAACCAGGAAAATATAGAAAATGCCATCCCTGGCCAAACTCCACCGTCCACTCCGAAGAAATCCACAAAGAGCAGGTTTGCACCTATTCGTCCCAAAGCCTCACCTGTTAAGACAATATCATCTATACTGAAAGACACAAAAATAACACCTTCTGAAAATTATGTATATGACCGATCAAAGCCTGTGTCCGAGCTTTTAAAAGAAAAAAGGGCACGAGAGGCTGAACTTGCTTTGAAGAACAAACAGAATTCTGGTGTTGTGACTAACGCTGGGACCAGTAATACGGACATATCAACCAGTCAGCAGGGAACAACGATGCCACCTGTGTGTTCAAATTTAACGGGAGAAAGTGGTAAAACTGTCCCGGTTTCTGTTGGATCCTTCCTAATTCCTGCAGACAGAAACGTCAACCTGAAAAATCTGTTTACAGTGGGAATGTCGCCTAAAGTACAGGCAAATACATTTTTAGCAGATGAGGAGACTATTAAAAAGTTACAGGGTGGTCAGATTAAGGTTCCTACAGGTCTTGTACCTGTTGGAAAATCTGGGGATGTTGTTTACGTCATTAACCCTGTCCAGCAGATGTCACCGACAAAAACAAGACCAACTTCTCTTAATCTGGCCACAGAAAACAATGATAAAAAGGGGAAGGAGGTAGAAAAGCAGAAAGCAGTTGCCTCCCCTGATCTGAATGATGACGATACAATGGATATAGAAGATGTTTTGAAAATATACAAGGAAAAGGAACGCGAGGTCACAAGCCAAACACCGTCAAAGTTGGCTAAAATAGAAGATGACAATCAGACTGTTCACTCAAGACCAGGATCTCGGTGCTCTGCAGATGTTGAGACACCCGGTGGTCGCAAGAGAAAGTTTTTCAATACTGAAAATGGTTCGCTTAAATCATTTGGCCGTAAGAGACTGAACTCTGGTGATGAAGACGATGTAATCGTTTGTGATATGTTGGACGAGTCAGATGAAACTAGACGTGAAAGTCGTTCTTGTACATTTGAACTGGACAGTAGCTCACACAATAATCCGACAGTATCCTTTGCTATCAAGCAGAGCAAACCCGATATAAGCATGTTAGAAATAGATGCGTTAATTGATTTGGTGCAGCCAGAGCAGCCCAAGATGTCCTTGCCAAAGAAGAAAGTCAGTTCGGCTGCAGTTGGTGTAAACTCGCTTTCACTACGGAAATCACATCAACAGTTGCTCAAGGAAAAGCCAATTCTTGATGAAAGAATAAGCAGCTTCCTGCAGAAAAAGGACAGGAACGTACAAGAATTAAATGAAAGGGAAATAGGTTCTTTTAATGATCCAAATCACATGCTAAGTTTCGAACAGTCATTGAATATGGAAGTGGAGTGTGGAAATAATATCGATAAATCCTCTTTTGAACAACCACTTCAAATGAATTTGACTGAATTCGTCACACCAGATCAAGAAGGACAACTCCAGAGAAGTACCGGGTTTGATCTGGCGTCAAATTTTAATTCGGAGTTTCCGATGGAGGACGAGAGTGACTTACCGAAAGACGTGGCCGATTTTATTACCGATGTTGTTACAGGTGGAATAACAGGAAATTGTATAAATAACGAGTTTACCAATTTAGAATATGGTCAGCACGAGACCGTAATACAAGAGCAGAATAATCCCTACCATATGGCAACACGTCAGCTGCAAGACACGACAAAAATGCATGCAAATTATCAAAGCAGTATAAATAAGAATGTGACCATACCGCAGGCTAATGTTCAAACTGGGCAAGGTCTACAGGAGAGTAAAGCAGACATGATAGTAACAACAAAGGTCACGGAACGTCCGTCAAATTTGGGCGACGGAAATTTTGCCAGCCCACAAAGACCAGCAGGTCGTAGACAGAGGACACCCTCAGTTGAAAGGATTACATCACAAATGATGCCAAGTTCAACAACTGATCGTAGATCTGTTCCGACTCCAACACTGTTTCCAAGCCCCATTCATGCCGTTGTAACAAGAAGGAGGGACACATCCATAGACAGATTGACCAATCAGACTCCATATTCTGATCCAGGTTATGGAAGTATTGGGGCCAGTCCTATTTTAAATCCAACACCAATATCACAGTCTATTACATGTGACACTTCGGCAAATTCGGGTCACAACTCGAGTTTCATGTCTACTCGTGCGGATTCTGCTCAGAGTGTTGCAAGTGATGCGGCGCCGTTTAGTCCAGTTTCTTTAGCTTCACCAAGATTTCAGACATCGACTCCATACCCATTAAGATCACCATGTCCTACTCCAAGTAGGAATATCCTACAAAGTCCTATTGATGCTGTAGGACCCATTCAGTCATTTATTCCTATTCAAGGGACACAACTCCAAATAGATAGTAATGTTCAATTGATTAAGCCTGTGGTAACTGTTGCTAGTTCTCAGCCGAATCAGTCAACCGTTACGACACAAGTGAAAGAACAAAACAAACTCAGGAAAGATTTGATCGGTATCGGTAGTATTTTACCGAGATCTGAACAACAACAAGCGTTACCGAAGCCACCGCCATCGTACTCTGATGCCTTGTTGTCACAGTTCCAGTCCGGCACGAGATCTGACGAGAGATTGTCAGGAAAAGGAGCATTTGATGTTCCATCAGGGAGAAGCGATCAGATTATATCAAAACAACATAAGTCTGGTGATTCAAGTGGAAATGTCAATTCAGAAAAAGTTCCATCTGGACCTTTCTCGTATAAACTGGCATTAATGTCGACTAAATATGGTATCCAGAAAACGAACAGACATTCTGTGAATTTACACAATCGATCATTGCCGGAACATTTACTGCAGGACAGTGATTTGCTGCAGAATAATGATTCTCATTCACTGCAGAACAGGAAGTCTAATTTACTGCAGGACAGTGATTCTCATATACTGCAGAATAATGAATTTCTACCTCAAACCCCTGACGATCAGGAAAAATCGATTCAAATTGAATCCATTAAAGCAAGCCTTCAAAACAGTGTTCTCCATCACAGAAACTCCATTCCAAATTATAGTAACCACGATTTAGCACATGTTCACAATTTGTCTCACATCAGAAAGTCACATCGAAAGATCATGCATACAATGTCTGAGGATCACATGATGGACAAAATGGTAGAAGATGACATTGAGTTTGTTGCCAAGCGAAATTTGTCACTTGACTTGGAACACAGTACAAGCTTCAATGAAGAAGACCTTGAAACAACTTTGGAAGATTTAAAATCACTAGATGGACAGTATTTTACACAGGATAACTTGATTGATTATCAGAGGCAGTAGATGTAGCAAAATAATGAATTGGAATCGTCTCCCTTTGCTAAAAGATAAGGGAGGTAATTATTTTTGGAAAGGGAGTTAATTGAGTCATGGGAGATAATTCAGATGTTACAAATTTAAAAAAATACTGTAAGTTCCTTCAGGACTAAGATCTGTTTACATTTATCATCAAATCAGAGACACAATTTACAGTTTGGTATAACTGTTCTGAATTTTTCAGCTGTAATAAATTATATTTTATGATTAAATATGCAAAAAGGTCTCGTACACATAACTTATTACCGTAATCTCCCATTCCAAAAAAAAAAAAAAAGAAAATTGTTGAAATTTAGTGGATGAATCAATTAACAAAACGGGAGTTGAAATTTAGTGAATGAATTTAATTAAGAAAAAGTGATATCGATTTATCTCTCATGACAAAATAACTGTCCAGATTGAAAATCTTATGACCTTATTAGGTCCATTATTTTCCATCCTTATGGTAAAAATGAAAATGATTGTTAACCATACACATGTAGGTTGACTTTCAATGTTCAGAGAGTGTTTTTTATACAACCACAAAAAGTTTTTGCAGTCATATTATGTTATTAAAATAATGCAAGTTTTTGTTTCATTGTAAAAACTGAAGATCTGTATTGATGAACTAGAACAAGGACCATTGTATGAACTTGTTGAGGTTCTGGAATTGTAATGATGCATTTGATATGTTGAAGTATGTATACACTGCCACAAGTTTCATTAAATAGTCTTTATGCACAACATTATGACCATCCCAATCTAATGCCTGTAAGAATTTTTGAAATTCTTGTCATATTTATCAACATTGACCTTTTTCAAAGTAATTCAGAGAAAAGGATATATTTTAATTCTCCTTAGTTATTGTGAAATAATTACTATTTTGGATATGTGTAAAAATTTGTAGAAAGCTGCTTGTCCAAGGAAAACAGATGGGAAGGGACTAGACAATATAATGCTATGCATTAGACCTATGGTTTTGTGTAAAGATTTAGCGAAACTGGTTGTGTCAATTTTTTGTTGTTATTCATTGAGAAATTTTATTGGGTTCTCTCCCTTCATCAGTTAGATTAAGGGAGATAATTTGCAGTATTGAAGCTCTTGACCAAACTTGGTTAACCGAGAGAACCTTGATCTATTTCTTGCTGCATGTTACAGGGGAAATAACTCATAACATTCTATCATGAAATTGCATCAAATATGATCTCATTGGAAATCGTATTTATTTATTTAAGTGAAGTCCATTTACTATTATGTTTGAAGCACTTTATTTAATTTTAAGAAGAAACAAACATTTGTTAAGATTTATTTGGAATATTTTATGTTATAAAGCCATGACACAAGAATTCATAAAATTTTCTGTTCATTGTATTGTTAAGAAATATAAATATTGTAAATATTCCCATTTTTATTGTATATTCTGTAATTTTACAATTTGTACTTTTACATTTTGTAATTTTACAATGTGTAATTTTACAAATTGCACTTTTACAAAGTATAAAATTACAAGTTGTAATTTACATTTTGTGATCTTACACTTTGAAACTTTCCTGTATTGTGTCATCAGTATCAGAACAAAATGCTGAAACCCGTAAAAAGGAATGGGATAGAAAACTTGTGAAGAAAATCCCATGATTTCATTCGGTACATTCTGCCTGATTTTTTTTCAAGTCGAATGGTGCAAAACCAAAATCCTCTGCTCCAAACTTTGTCACAGTTGTCCTGGATGATTTTGAAAAAGCATTGAGTATGATATCCAAGTTCAGAATAGAAGGAACTGATCCACACAAGAAATTTCTAGAGTGCAGAAAAATAAATACAGGTTAAGCTTGTAAATGCTGTCTTATCCCATTGGGTTTCAGCATTGCATACTGCTGTTGAAACTATACTTGAAAGTTGAGGTTTTAGTCGACAGAGAACAACACATTTGTACATACATGATTTGTATATTTTATACAGAGCTTTTGATAAGTATGCCATTTTAGTGCTTTTTAAAAGTCTACATTATACAAGTGCTTTTGGAAGTGTCCCTTAACAAGTTTGTTGCCAATGATGAATTTTAATCTTTATTGTGAAGTGTCGATTTTAGATGAATTAATTGAACTTTTTAATTGTAAACATATCATGTTGTCGTGAATTTTTGTTTTGTTTGATGCACTGCAAAAAAATCTCCAAAAACAGCAGCTCATACGACTATCACAACATCACTTCTGCCATACTATGGGAGAGATTTTTCTCGTGGTGAATAAACCATACCCAGGCAACAGAATTGAACATAGGTTGATGTCACAAACAAAAATATGACGTCATAATAAAAATTCTCATGTCAGTTTTCCAAACAAGCACCTTCTTAAAGGTCTCTAAACTGTAGGTTTGACAGCCTTTCTATGGATGAAAGATAAGCCATGATTGGCACAAGACCTTTTTCAAAAGTTAGCTCCCTTTAAATGAATTAATCCAGATTTAATTTTTGATAAAATTTTCGTGATAATCTTAGGAACGTATTTCACAATAAAAATAGGACTAAAAATATTATTACAGTTTGAAATTTGAATAAACTGTTTTTACTTGAAAAAGAGATAACATTTTATCAAATGTTGTATTTTAATACAAAAAGAAATTGAACTGTAGTTTTTAAATTAAATCTTACATCTATATTTTTTCATGCACTTGATGAAGTTTTTTGTTTGTTGCCAAATTGTTTCATTGGTTAAACTGTTACAGGACACAGTGTTTATAAGTAGTTGTTAGGTTTCTGTAGAATTTTGTATATAGTTGTTAATTGATATGGAACACCCATTTTATATCTATGCCTGTTGTTCAGCATTGGAAAATTATTAGTATGTGACTTGTTGATTTGAATAGAGGGAACAGACAAAAGAATCGGGACATGGTATGAGATGGGTGTTCTAGTGCCCGACTGCATTCAAAGTAGACTGCCAATGGTTTCTTATTTTTGGAGGGAAAAAAAAATTAAAATTGGGATGATTTCAATTATTCAAAAAATGTTTTGTGTTTTCTAAGTTTTTGTTATATTACCCTCTTCCTGTGGTCTGGGATTGTCACCATACTTTGAATGTTGTGTAAGAGTTGCTGCCCTTTTCAGTAGATATTATAAGTTATCTACACTTATACCCGTGGATATGGAGATTGTAACACCCTGAAGCACTTATGTCAGCCTAAGGTGTTAGCCGAAGGCCATACAGGGGTGCTGAAAGGGTGTTACAATCTCCATATCCACGGGTATAAACATAGATAACGATTTTATCCCCAGGTTTGGTCTATAATCTATGTATAGCGCTGTACAGATGATAGAACATACTAAAAGGAGTGACGTGAAAGCGACAT
>JAOXYH010115047.1:0-10413 GCA_028566455.1 Botula fusca
AATCCAAAATCCAAGATGGCCACCACCACAGGACATAGTTGAACATAGGACATTATAGGAAAAATAGGAAAAATTATTCTTCTTGAAACCAGTAAGCCAATTTAAAGGAAACGTGGCACGGATGGTCCTTAGGTTGTTCTCTACCAAACTTGTGTTTTTGATGCCAATCCAAAGTCCAAGATGTCCACCACCGCAGGACATAGTTTAACATAGGACCCTGTGGAAAAAATAGAAAGATACTTCTTCTCTGAAACCAGTATTCTTTTGGTCAGAAGCTGCTCTGTCAATGAAAAAAATATTTTGTAGAAATTTTCCTTGGATGGTCCTCTCAAAAATCACAGTTTTGTTTGCTGATCAGAAACTCAAGATAGCCGCCACATTACATCAAAGTATAACATTGGACCTTATGGGAAATACGTTTGAAAATCTTCTTGTCAGAAACTGCTCAGTCAGTGATATTATATTTTGCAGAAGGTCGTTTGTTTTAAGCTGCAAAAAATAAGACCCTCTGAAAGGCAAGGTATACCAGGTGAGCGATACAGGCTCAGTTGAGCCTCTAGTTTGTGAATGGTGGATAATGTTTCAGCTACATTAGAATTTTTGAAAATAGACTTAGCTTTGGCATTCATTGACCTACTGAGAAATGTAATCACTCAGTACGCCATTGAATAGATTAGGTTAAAAGAAGTTCACATTTTCTACTTACATCTTGCGGAAGTAGATGAACAAATCGCTCAGTGGCAATTGATGGAAAGAACTGAAATAAGTGCATTTTGTATTTCATTACAATTTATGACAGATGCATGGTGAGCTGCCCACTGTATGGAGTAGACAGCCACGGAGAACCATGAATTTCTACCGTTGAAGAAAGGAATTCTTTGAATGTACCGCTACATAATGTGGAAAATAGAAATCCATCATCGAACTTTGGCGATAGCAGTTTTGTCAGAATCCTCTTGAACAGTAAGTCTTCGCCAGTTTTATAAGGCCTCACTTAGACTTTGAGATGAATAACAGCAGTAAAAGCATCGTTACTTTGCTTATTGTGTGCAGGGATTTTGTGTCATTAACAGTTTCACATTATCCCTTATTTGCATATTTCTTACACATCACAACAGAACACAACGGAGCCAGACTTTTTTTATTTTTAAGTACATTTTTGTGTAGTATTACACCAATTCAACCTAAATCATAAAAACAAGAAATACGTAAATTTCTTTACCGTACAAAAACATTAGTTCTGTCAAACATGAATAGTAAAATATAATACCATATGAAATATAAAAATCTGAGAACAATTCATTGCGAAGTGTAAACGGATCATTGTAAATAAAGCTAAAACGGTGGCATCGGTTACAAAGAGATTATACCATACGAAAACCATCCATTACGGACCTCGTCGAGAACATTTTGTTTGGTAATTAAACAATGCATTGATGATCATTAGAACGTTTCTGTGGTCGAGACGACGATTGTTGGGAAACAAGCCTGATTTATCTATTGATAGCTCCTGTTTATAACATAATGTTAAGAGTTATATTTGATTCTAGTGGGGATGCAATTAATGAAATACAAACACTTTAATATTGTTAATGCTACAAGTGCTGTCTACATTATTGGCATTGTTTTATTTCACTCGATTGAGAATCCTCTACGATACGGCTAAGTCTCTTGGAGAGGAGGAACATATTACAATAGAATTGATGAGATGTTATCAAAACAATATATACAACTAAAGTAATTACGATTTAATCAATTAAGTGTGATAATGACCTACATCGGCCTTACTTTATTTAGATGCTGAAACAGTATCAGGAAGATGGAACTTCAAATAGAAGAATGATTAGAATATTCATGTTAACGGTTTTGGTAATTTCAGAAAATTTAAATTAGTATAGAACACAGTATGATTATCTCAGACCAACATAAAACTGACAATTGTTGTTTCCTGCTTTGCAAACGATATTAACGGTATTACAATGACTTGTTTATTTGGGTGCAGAAAATTCATTTAAATGAGGATCAAGTTTTTCCCTGTTATCTTATTTGCTAACAGCATACAAATCCAGCTCGTCTTGAATCATGTAAGCCGGATGTGGCCATTCTCATGTCTTGGATCTTGCTTTCACGTTTTCGCTTTATTTTATAAGGCGAAGACACGAAAACATGACAAATGCAACGAGAAATCATGAAGACACGAAGACAGGACACATCCGTCTTCCATAGAAGTATCTCATGTTAGACTTGTTCTCACCTGGTATTGCGTAAATTCTGCTCACTTCGCATTTTCTGACTATCATCCATCCAAGTTCCTTTTCGAATATCGATGTATCTGTCGGAACTCAGATTCTGTCCTTGAAAGCGAGTTTAAAACACATTTATGGATATGCAGCTCAAATAACATTTTAAAACTTAATAACTGTTTAAACAAATGGTTCTGAAAAATTATTTAAGAGCAGGGACAATATTTGATTTTGACGCCAGTAATCTGTATATTTCAATTATGTGTTAAAATATAAATTCATTTTAACTGAAGTGCTTCTGAAAATTAAACAAGTTATTATGCATTTTTGGAAGATTTTCAAACAAAATAAACCGCGTTTTTCAGTCAATTGAATATTTTGAAACAAAAAAAAATATCACTTGATCGATTATAATGTTATCTACATAAAATGACGATTTCTGCTAGCTTAGTGTGTGTATTTGAGATTGAAATAAAGTGTGAAATATGTTTTTTAATTTGACATGAACCTATTACATCCACAGGAAATCGATAAGTTGTAGTTATTAAGAGTCTGTAAGGATCTGTTTCCGAAACGACCATTAATTCTATTGCATATGCAAAAAGTATCAGGTATCATATACAGATATGTAGGTATAAGTGTACTTTATCATCAGTTTCTGTACCCTATGGTTGACTATCATACTTTCTCAACAGAAACGAACTGGAAAAAAGACATTGAACTTTAGGAGGTAGGACTCTTTATCATGTTTATGAAGATAAAGTAAACCATTTTCTTTCCGGCTGTTCGCGTGCATGTTGGTCTCGCTTTTTACGACTATCACAATTTTTAAAATGAGTTTACAAACTGTCCTTAAGACCGTTGTTTTGTAATATACTGCAGTACTTTTTCTGACAAAATTATTCTTGGGATTTGATTTATCGTCAGTTTGATGTATTAATTGAAGAGATTAGCTGATTTTTTTTCAGTCTGATATTATTTGAACACTGAAATTTTACACATGGTTTCATAACCATTACCAAAAAACTACACTGTTCCCGCATTAAATGCATTCATTGTTTAGCATAAAGGGCATTTGCAAGGGATGAAAAAATATATATCGTGTATAATATAAATCAAGAGTTCATAGACAAGACTTATCGACAAATTTGAAAACAGATATACTTTGTAGTAAAAGCGTTTAGTACATTTTCATTTATCTTTTCAAAATGTAGATTTATCGAATATCAATTGTATTTTTATTTTCTATAGTTTCATCGAAAGCTGTTATGAAAAAGTATTTTACATATACGATTTCCATCTTTTAAAATGCATTTGAATTCAATGAATCTTACAATAATATTCAAATGAATTATTGAATTTGCTTCTGTCATCGTTTGTGATGTTGTATTAGCCATTTTAGTCTTTTATATCAAACCGCTACAAAGTTTTTCTAATCACTTTGAAATCTAAAGTAGTTTATACAAGCATGTTTTACATTAATTGGAGTTAAATCACAAGTTTTCGGCATCTGCCTCCGATAATAGATACCGAATACAAATTGACATCGATTTCAGATAGTGTACGTATTCAAGTTAACTGGTGGTTTTTAGTTAAGTCTGACCCAGCAAACAGTACTGTAGTTTCATCACCGGTGTCTTGCATAAAAAATTCAACGTCAAAATTGACAGAAGAATTGGATTTTAGTAGTGCATTCTATGCCGCCTATTCACTGTGAAAATTTTTTCAGGGACAGTTATGCAGTAATGACGTAACCAAGCACGATGAGTGACGCACATCTCGATGAGAAACCGTTTGCCGCAAATGCGGTAATGGTACCCTCTCCACAAGGTAAGACGAATAAATAAGATATTAAGATCAATAGTTTGGAATGGTGTGGGAAAGCTTTAAAAAAGTACTAAGGAAAAAATTCATGACCTCGCTATGAAGTTGTCATAATGTCATTTAATATATAGTTTGAGTCGTTTTCTCTGATATTTTACCCCCGGGCAAAAGCGCGAGGGAAACATTATGCGAAAAAATCGACTCCATGTTCTAAATATTAATGAAAGTATAGCGGTAGGACCTTTTTCGGGACTCCGGGATCGGCGATTTTATTAAGCGGGAATTTGGCATTAACCTTACCGGGATCCGGGATTTGCATTTCAGTTTTTTTGGGAATCGGGAATGAGAAATTTATTTTCTGGGAGTTTAGGATTTGATCAATATTTTCTCGGGATTCTGGGATCAGACCCCCTCCTACCCACCCTCAAAATAGTGACGGTCACGAAATATTCCTATTCCGTATTCATTAATTGTACAGAAACAATAAAAACAACAGTAAACGTAAGGTTATAGGCGACACCATTTTCGCCAGTTGCAACAATTTTGCACAAAGTAATGTGTGCCGTCGTCGATTTCCGCGAAAAAAATTATGTTACGCCAGGTCATGTTTTATTGCAATTTGAACACTCCTGCATGCAAGCAACACCTTGTTTTAGAATGTAGGGTGAGGACTGAATCCTATTAGACTGAAAGCAAACGCAATTTGTTGTGTATCAATTCTTTTGGATCTTCAAGAGAAGGACAAACTATATGAATTTGTTTATTTTTGTACAGGATATATTTTGTAGCTTTGTTAAGTCACAAACAGACATGATGTTATCGAGAAAATATCTTTTCAGTATTTTTGCGAAAATGACGTAAAAGCTAAGAGATCGTAAAATTAGCGTTCTTGTATCATTCAGAAAGGCATCTTGCTAAAAATTAACATGATTTGTCTAGTTTCTTTGGACTTCTGTAAATTGATTTATTTTTTAAATTTTGTATATGTGCAGTAGTCACGTCACCAGTATTAACCATTTATGACGAAATTTTACAACTTGCATTCCACGTGGAGTTGTAAACTTAATAATCAAAGTTACATTAACCTGTATCTCCCAACAGATGTTGCCACTCTCAAGGACATTTTAAGTGCAATTCTTTTCATCCTTCACAAAATGCAGTTATGTCATTGATAACCAATATACTTAATGTGTAAATTTTGAAAAGAAATTTACAATTATTGAACGTGAAAAATGCGGCTGCTTGGTGCACAAAGGTATATAACTACATCTGGTTGCGCAAAGCAAATATGGAAAGTTCATTGTTCCATGCAAATGGCACCCACTGATTAAAATACCAAGATACTTTACAAGCAGACAATATGCTTTAAATTCCAAGAATTTAGATTGAACAAAGTAGTACAAGATGTATTTCACAGAAAATTGTGAATTCCAACAAAATTTTAATGAGATTGCATTAAAAAAAGTGATAGTATTACAAATGGTATGACGTACATGTATGCAAATGTCAAGAGCACGCTTTATTTGGCATTACCGAGCACTTTTTCGACAGACATCTGAAAAAAAGAAGACAAAACTATGAATGGAAAAAACAACGAACACTACAACCAACAACCAAGCAACACAACAGAGAAACTAAAAACTGAAAATGAGTAAAAGACAAACAACACCAAAAACCGGGGATGAACTTGGGTGCTGCGGAAGGGTAAACAGTTCCTGCTTCACGTGTGGCAAAACTAGTAAACTGAAAACTAGTAAATGAAATATTCTGTAATTTGATAATCCAGCATATAATTCTGTAATAAACATTTATCATACTGCGACTTCTTTCATGTATTTTCTTTGAACTATCCTTAAATAATTAGACAAATTGCCATTAGAACTAATGTCTGTACTTGAAACGACAACTAGGTATTGGGTTCACAGTGGACATAACCAGAATGACGGAGCAATTGTATCAATTATATAAATTGTTATTGCTGTCTTAATGTATAACAAAGTCGTGATTGCAATTCCCAGTTCAAGTCAAAAATCAAAGTGAAACCTTTTTAAAGTTAAGTTCTAATTGCCACATGCTTTCCGTCCGGCTGATTTTCTTAGATTGTGAATGATTTCATGGACAAATTGATTGCGGCGTCTTTTACAACAAGTAAGTAACATGCATGAAGTACAGATATGAATGTACATGTAGTTGGTTTATTTATCTATTTGCTTTAAATTGGTAAAAAAAATCTTCAACTGCTTCATTGTAATTGAAGGGAAGTTCTTTTAAGCTGGAGTCAGGGCACAAAACAACATTGTCAGAATGATAGTCTAATTTCCAGACAGTTTAATCTTTTGAGGAGTGATTATCTTTGAGGAATTAATATTTTTGGTATCGCGATTACTTCCGATATCATTCTAAGTCAGTGTTGCGAAGCTTTCGATTTCTGTTGTATCCTTTTCACTTCTGTTTGCAGTTTGTTCATTATACTATAAATATTCAGAATAGTAAGTCTAATAACAATCGGGCATCACGTTTCCTTGCGAGTGATAAATGTACGAAATGCACACATCCAATGCATCAAATCAGTATATATGTATGTACAATTATTTTATTTTTATTCTGGATGTTACCAGCTTGAACAGCAAATATGTACTACAGTTGAATGTGAGAAAGGGGTAGGGTCATAATGGGCACATTTTGGCCGTAAGTTTAAAAGACAGCGACAACGAACTGTAAAAAACAGTGAAAACGAACTTTAAAATATTATCATATGACCGATGTTAAGGGCTTCTTTAGACATCCACGTTCAAGAATCATAACAATTTTTGAGAGTAGAGTGTGTGGTGTGTGTGTGTATGTGTGTCATAATGAACAGATCTTTAAAGTAATTCGATTTCACAGTTTTGTACAGCTGTATATTGCCAATTTTGCAGGATTTATAAACCAATTTTGATCTAGAAAAACATTGGCCACACTTCTGGACCGAAAAAACATTCAAGAATGTGGCCACTATAATTTAAAGAAAAACTTGTATAAATGACAAAAACTAGGATTTTCGCTCGCAGATCAAACTGTGACATCATTAAGGTATTATTGATCTCCAAGCTCAATATTTTTGTATTTGATACTATATGAAGTCAAACAATTTAAATTAAATTTAAATTAATGTGTACATATTTATTCAGTTCCTCATTCCATTCCTTAATGCAAAGCTCCTTCCGTGGTGGCTTTGGAATCCTAATTCGGTCATTTTTGCATTGGTTCGCTTTTACAAATGTCTGGTCTCTGTTGCGGTTTTCCAACCTTTTGATCCCTAGCATTAATGACAAGTAATTGATTTACGAAATGTGCATATCCGATGCATCAAAATCAGAATAATGTGTTTTACTCAATTAAGGTCAATTTAAGACCCTTAGTGAACCTACTCCTTTTTGTTTGAGGGAATGGTGTAACTATATTAACTAATAAATACATTTAAAGTTTGTTTATATACTCACTGACAACCAGCCTGACACTTGTTACTGTATGTTTTGTTATCCTTTCCACAAACAGGAGCATATTCTAATGTACAAACACAAGGTGGTTTGCATGGACACTTTTCACTACAGGCAATGTCAACTTTGCTTAAAGATAATAAAGTGAGTATATGTTGGCAAGTATTAACTAAACTAGAACTAAATTGTAAGTATTTCGGATGCGACATTTGGTTTATCGTTGTTTTTTCGTTTTCTTTTTCTCTTTTTCTTTTCTTTTATTTGTTTTGTTTTTGTTTTTTCTTATTTTTAATTTGTGTTTGGTTTGATAATATTGAATATTCATTTAAACTCACTTAGTGACGTAAAAGTAGAATAAAGTGGAAAATTCATGTAAGCTGTCCTTTTTTACTGTGTTCACACAGAACATGCTTTACCAATCCAGATGATATACGCACTGGCGCAATACGTAATAAATGCTTCCTATTTTATGTCCTTATTACAACCAAGTATCTTGATACATCACAGATTCTAACGTATACAATCTAGATTGATCGTTCATGTATCACATATAGATACATGATGAGTTCAGTAATCCAGATGCATTGCGCATTCAAACCACCTCTTCACTGCGTTTGAATGCGCATTGGTTTTCATCCGTAATTGATCCAGATTCACCTGGAATTATTTTATATGTGAACTTTAGATCTAGATTGAATTCGCATTTAATACGTGAAAATACATGGTGTTAACCCGGTATTCGAGAATATTGATACATCAGTTTGAAATTGACCACCGTGTACCTTTATTTTGTTTCTTTGTTTTAAGATAAAGATTTTAGCGACATTTTAATGCTAAATGGACTTTTTCTCCTATATTTTTTGCAATACAGTTGCAAGGAACTTTTCAATGTAGCAGTTAAGAGTCTTGTTGTCATTATTTTTTACCTTTTCTCTTTTTTCTTTCGCTTCTCACATTTAGTTTGCCGATAAAATTTCTAAAGAATCGCTCTCAAAGACTATTTCAAATCTTCTTAAATGCCGCTACTGTTAAACAGTTAGAAATAATTTCTATCTATTGAAAAAGTCTTTGGCATTCTGTCTGTGATTAATCAGATTCAATGAAAATCCTGGATAATATTTTTACTGTCAATTATTTCTTACAATATCTCTTTGAAAAAGTACAATCACACCAAGTTAGTAAACAACGACCACAATTAGTATGGAAATATTGTTCCGAGTGTAAAAGTCTTTTCTTTTGAATTACAGAATGCCAGAGGACCGTATGGTAATTCAGTATTTTGTTCGATTTAAATCATTTTAATGAGATGCCAATTTTTATTAAGTCCATCAATTCCAATTTAGTTAAGTTTAACAGTCAGTTAAGAATAACGTATAATGAATCTAAAATAACGTTTGCTTAAAATAATTGAGGATGTTTTCGAATCTCTAAAGAATTATGATGATATATTGCATAAAACATCATCAAAAACTCCTGTACTGCTCTAATAAACTTTACCGTATCTGCTACGGTTTGTAGAGCTCTGACAAGAATTGTGCAACTGAATTTTTGAAGTAGGTAAAAAGAGAAATGAATACTGTATATTTAGTTATTTCCTTTGACATATAATAATAGTCAGGCGAAAAGTATACTTTATGCTATGAAATTAATGTCAAAATGCTATCTTGTGGTCACATTGCTAGCAACAACAACGGTAGTTAATCTTAATTTGACAGCCCCTTTTTACCACTTGCCGAGCTTTTTTTTGACCAGTAAAATACAGCATGCTATTTTTGAATACGAGGATGCGATACAACAAAGCGTCACAAGAGACGGGATAAATTTGTACTAATTATCGGAAATAAAAAATGCAAATTTTACTTTGGTCATTTTGACATCTGCTCGATTTACAAATTTTTGGTAACAGTAATGGTCTTAAATAGTTCCATAACATCGCTGAAGAGTAGTTTAATTAGGAAATATGCACATCCGATGCATCTAAATCACTATAAAATGTATCGCACTTTGTTTTAATCATATAATTTAACTTACCAACCTGCCGCGAAAAAATTGCGTCCTTGAATAACATTACACTAAATTGATCGGCAAATTATTGCAACAAGAAACATCTATACACAAAGGTAAGACAATTTTATTTAGTTTATGTCGAAAACACAAAACTTCAAAGAGGCTGACTCGGATAATGCATACTATGAAATAGTATTTTTCTTATGGAATGATCACTTCCTCTTCAAGTAATATCAGCCTTAAAACTGGGAATATCAACAAAGCTATTAAGAGTATCGAAGGTAGCTGGCTAGTGTTCAACCCTAGTGATTGTTGCCGGCTAAATCATAGTGGTAGGTGAAATGCTTTCCATCTTTGAAAGCTTTCTGTCAGCGAAGGGCTCCTCAACGAAAGTCTTCCTTTAGTAAAACCACGATCAACCACACCGGTTGCAACATTTCGTTTCCGTTTTCTGAATTATCTTCAAGAGCAACAGTCGGGATCTAAGGTTCGCAGCAAGTTGAAAAGCATTGAAACAAAACCCCAACAAAGCGATGTAAAATGTCTTAAGGATGTTCGCTCGTCTGTTTCCAAATAAACACGTTTTCAAATGGGTATTATTTTTTGAAAGATCTCAAATAAAACAATAAAATTAGCGAAAAATGTTAATATGTTTATGTGCTTGTTTTTAAAATATAAGCGACTGAAAATTTTGCAGGAAATGGAATTCTCGGGGTTTTACTTAGACTCTGTATGGATCACTATTGCTGATAAAAAATTATGAAGAAACAAATAGAAATTTTTATACTTTTGTCAGACGACCTTCTGTTATATGTCGAGTGAAAATGTGGAAAGAAAAATATTAGTTACTGTGGAAAATG
>JAOXYH010115157.1:0-17093 GCA_028566455.1 Botula fusca
TAAAAAACTAGAGTGAACTTCTCTTCTGTCAAACACTAAACACAGGGGTTAATCTGACCTTTTGCATTCAGTGTCTGTACCCTTAAGACTGGGAATTTTTACCAGATTTTTTTCAAAATTGGGAAAAAATGTTATAATTCAAAGATATTACTACATGTTTTTAAGTATTGTATATGTGTTTGTGGTTTTCTTTTCTCGGGAGGTAAATATGCCTCAATTCCATTCAAAAAAATTCTTATGTTGTATTTTCTATGTACATTTTTTATTCCTATTGATCACTCACATTATCGTTACCCCCCTGATTCAATGTTTCCGTCGGCAACCAGTTCTCATTCACACAATATTATTATTATCATCAACTATGATGCTTTCATCTTGTGGTCTCAGCCGGAACCGGAAATTTGTAAAACCAGACTCATTATGTTTTGACTGATTACCAGTTATAAGTGAGTTCTAGGTTCCAGTATATATCATGTAAACAAAATGAAAATTCAGTGTTCTTCAAATTCAGGCGGCAACTGTGGAACATAAAACAATTGGGAATTTTATTACTTGAAATTGGTAAAATTCACATTTTATTTCAATTGGGAACGGGACCGAAATTCGGCCCCAAAATACATTACAGATTAGGCCCTGAGCACTCAAGCTTTTCCGTAACACTACAAGTATTTACCACATATATGAAAAGGTGTTTAAAAGTAGTAAGACCACACACAAGAAACACTTCTAGCTGTTATAGTGAGTTGTGTTAACTGTGCAAGAATTTATCGAAAGCTTAAGTTCTAAAGTCAAGTTGAATTTCCCTTTTTGTCTGAAAACAGAGACATCTGTTGTAGAAGCTGTTTTTAAATAAAACATTTTCGGTCAATTTTTAGATGAGGTAGACCAATTACTCGTAGTGTGAATACACTTTAAGCCGTAAAAAACATTTTTGTGTTTCCAGTTACCCGACCAACCCTGTTTTTTACCCCCCTATATGATAGTACACCATTACACCATTCAAAACTCCACAAAACATTTCAGCTAGGTACATGGGTCCAATGTTGAGAGAGGGAGAGAGAAAAAAAAGCCTACCTACTAACCCTTTTAAGTTTTAGGTGGGTAATTGGAAACACAGCATTTTTTCTAGGCCTTATTAGACTGTAAAATACTATGAAAGTACTTTAATTCGTGGATGCCAGTTTTCATGGTTTGTGCCAACTTTGTGGGTTCTTGAATTCGTGGTGTCAAAATTTTTTTCTGAAGAATGCAGTAAAATATCTCTATTTCATTGGGTATCAAACTTCTTGGCTTTAGGTGTCAACGAAATCCATGAAAATTGGTACGTCACGAATAAAAGTACTTCACCAGTATTTAAAAATGAGAACTATAAGTATCACCTACCAACCAATTTTTTTTATGCCCCGCCCATGAAGGGAAGGGAAGGGGCATATAGAGTTACCCTTGTTTGTCCGTCCGTCCATCCAAACTATAAGTTTTAAGTTCATTTCTTTGGAACGAAGCATAGTGTATCAATGAAACTTCATCAGTAAATGTGTCTTGGATAGTACTGAGCAGTCATACAATAATTGGGTCATTATGACCTACATTTTACGTTTGAGCGACTCTAATTAAGTTTTGGGTTAAATTTCATTTCTCTGTTACTAAGCATAGTGTACATTGTAGCAATGTAACTTCATCGTAGATGTTTCTTGAATAGTACTGAGCAGTCATACAATAATAATGACCTACATTTCACGCTTGAGTAAATCTTGTTAATTTTTGAGTAAAGGTTCATTTCTTTGGAACTAAACACATTGTATCAGTGAAACTTCATCAATGGACGCGTCTTGGATAGTACTGAACAAGTCATACAATAATTAGATCATTATGACCTATATTTAACGCGTGAGCAACTCTGCTTAAATTTTATGTTGAGGTCAATTCTTTGAAACTTAACATATTGTATCAATGAAACTTCATCAGTGGATGTGCCTTTGGTAGAAATGAGCAGTGATACAATGATTGGGTTATTATGACCTACTTTATAGGGCTGGGCATGCTGTTTCTTACAGACAAAATTTCTAGTTTTCCCTCTTTTTAGAATGGTTACATCATTGCAGGGACGTTTTGATAAACGAATATTGTTGTGTCCCCCTCAGTCTGTATGTATGTCTGGCCATCTGTCAGACTTGCATTTAACCCGAACACTTCTGCAGATAAATACACTTGTGAGTCAAAGTTGGAAAAATTAAGCACTTGTGGTGAAAAGTGCACATATCAAGTAAACTCTTTTTAAAATCATTGATTGATATTTTTAGAATTAATTCAGACGTATTTCAAGAAAGTCCTAATGTCTGTTCTTTCGTGAAAAATAATGGAGCGAATGCCCCGAATCGACAGGCGTTTAGACATTATATATAACAATGTTTCAGCAGTTTATATGGCAAATTCCGTCAGTCAGGAGTTTCGGATTATAAATTAAAATATAAAATATTCAATATTGTTGCCGATATTCGATTCATGTACCATTGTTGCACCTGTAACCAAGTATCTGTACTTTTTATGCCTCCGATCGATTCTGTTTTCATTTGATTTGCGTTAAAATGATGTCAATGCACACTCCAGCCAATCAAATCTATTATTACTATATAAAAATTTGGCAAAAAATGTCATTAAAGAGGAAAGAGGATACTTTCAGCTTAAGACATCATTGCGTTGGGAAATCCACAGGTAAGTGGTTCTGTGATTTTATTAAATAATGTAAAGGAAACTGTATCGTTATCATGTATTCAAGATTACGATTGCTTGATTCGTTTGACCATAGCATGAAATAAAAAAAGGATTTGAGGATACAGATGGGTGCAAACATACATTTTGTAATCTGAACAAATGTTAACTTAATTCAGTCCAAATGGCAGGTTTTAGAGGACAAATGGTTAATTAATTTATTTATTTCGTTTATTTATTTTCTTTTATATTTTCTTTTTATTTATATATATATTTATTCTATTTACTTACTTGCTTTCAAGACAAAGAACAGTATTCGATGAAATGAACATCCTCTGTTTACATATTTACTAATTAAATTTTTTTAAGCTTATAAATTTTATTTTATTTAATCTAATTTTATTAGCTACATTATATCTAATTATTAATTTTTTAAGTTTTATATATTTTTTTATTTGTAATATTACATTGTATTTTTTAGTTTGATTTTCATTTATGTACATATTTATTCTATTTATTTATTTGCTTTCAAGAGGAAAGACGGTACCATAAAATTAACATTGTGCTAAATTGATTGATTTTACCTTTGGAGTTTATGGTAATAGAGAATTGAAGATAAACGTAAACTATTATGACAAGTAATTTTCTTGGAGATAACATTTAAATATTTTTTCTTTTTTATATGTTTATTTATATATTTATTCACTTATACATTCATTCGTACATTTATTTTTATCTATTTGACATGAATAAAAACATATGATATTCAAGAAATAAAACGTAATATATCATAGCAAATGATCATCAGTGTCTCATGACATCTTGAGACAAATTGACACAAATTTGTGTCTTTGGACATGTCTTAAAGATGTCTTTAAGACATGTTTAAAGACACAAATTTGTCTCAAGACATCTTTAAGACATGTCTAAAGGCACAAATTTGTCTCATGATGTCTTGAGACACTGATGATCATTTGCTATGGTAATTGTTTAAATTCAATTTAGACTGCTTCTATTGGCGCCTGTTTAAATCAAATAAAAACGAAATGCAATTTGACAATCCATATCAATTAGGCATTGAAGAAATTGAAGTCGGCGTTTTAGCGCCAAGAAAATGACAATTAGTTAGTATCAGACCATAACATACTTAAGCGTCGGATTTTCAACGCATTTTACACTTATTCAAGAAGATAAGAAAATCTAGCGGCGACTTCTGGTGTCTTACTAACACTTCCAAAATATACTTCTTCCTTAACTCTTTGTCTGAAGTTTAAAAATATTCTCCAGAAATTAATAGATTTACGGATGGCTGGGATAAAACTGATCATTGAAATGAGCATGAAAGGACTTTGGTCAGTTCTTTATTCGGTTTGCATGTGATGGGGTTTGAGCTCATGGATAGAAGGGATAGTATGATGGTCTTCCTTTTCATCTGTTCTTATTCTAGCTTTGAAATCATTTACAGAACATTTCCAAGAAATTTCCTGCAATTTAAAATTTTATCAACCCCGTCTAGAAAACCGTCGCATATACAAAAGCTGGCAAAAGATGTCAAATCGACAGCGAGCTATTGTGGAAGGTTTGGTAGTCAAAAAACTTTAAAAGATTAAAAGCTTTTTGTCAGCCTCAATAATTTGCCAACAACAATAGCTGGCTACCCTTTCTTTGCACCGTTGACAACCTTTATTTTGATGCCAAACATCAGCTTTAGCCTTACAAGCATTTAAAAAAATCCTTGAATAAGGTAAAAGATATTTGTCTCCCGCGTCCATCCTCTTAAGTGAAAAGGTATGGATCATGTGTTAACACAGTACGTTCGGCATAAAAAAATCCATAAAAACTTTATTTGACGGGATGTGAAGGATTATTATTTTACAATTTCCTTCCAGCTGTTGCTTCGGTATTCTGTTGCCGATATTCCTTGGATGTGGATAATTTAATGTGTAATGTTCTTCAAGGGACCCAATCAATGTGTTCACAGCTGGTGTGAAAAGTACATATATTTTAGTGGTTTTCCTTGTCTGTCTTTTTATAAATGCGATAAATATCGGAACAAATTGATTATATCTTCTTTCTGGTGTACGCGGGGAAATTGGAAACGAGAATAACATTGTTGACATTTTTTTTTTTAGATAACTAAATTTTAGCAATACACTAATAAACGTACGCCGCGACATAGCCATTACGTGCTGATGCGACGTAAAACAACATCAATCAATCAATCTAATAAACGTATATTCACACGTCAACGGTAAAATTAATTAAAAGACGTTACATGTAAGTGTAAATGCAAACACGCCAATGATGTGAAATGTGTTATTCAATTTCATAATTGTTCTATCGAGACAACGTTGAAACAAATTAAGATAAATTGGCTGCAGTAAATTCTGCTGGACAGTGATACAGAAAAATAATTTTATTTCATGTCAATTTACTTATTAGTTCCAGATTCTGTTAAAAATCCGATAATTATTCACCTCAACTTCAAAGCAAAGCCTTGAAAGCAGACTCAGTTCCGAAAATAACGTTATCCATCACGTCCGAAAGTTTTATCTCATCCTTCTGTATTGCCTTCTACTTTACCAACTAATCATATATTTGATTGTCTCGAAAATTCATACAAAACATGTTTTAAATGTGTGGCTTACACTGTATCTCCACTGAAAATGGTCTTTCTACTAAAATATTACAAACGTTTGCCTGTGTAACATGGCGTTATCACTGAAAAAAAAACGGGAGAATGTATACAAGACGTAAGATATTATTCGAGACTGCGTTAAGCATTGATTTTTTGATATCTACACAAAAAAGTACCGATTTAAAACGTCTTTTCTTTATTATTGCTAAGTTAAAACATTCGTCAGAATAGCCTTTTGTTATACTGAATAAATAAAAGAAACATAAATTTTGAACTTCTTGTATTCCTGTCGCGTGCCTGTTTATTCTGCAGATAACTAAAATTAAATGTAGAGATTTCTACGAACTGATCAACATTTGGCATGGTATTGAACAACTCAAAGGTGTTTTTCCGGTTTTCAGTGGTACTGCTTTCCGTTCATTACGCCGGCTTCCATCGCTTTAAATATATGTGCTATACGTTTGCGTACTACGTATACATTGTCTATTTATTTGTGGTATGTGAAAAATGTTCAGATTTTGTGCGAATAATTTTTACTATAATCCAAGTGTGAATACTTAATCCGTTATTATCACAGTTTGTAGCATTCTTTGTATCTTGGCAGTTAGATTTTAGGGCTTGTATCAAATATGTGTTTAACATGAGGTTTAAGAATTAAGACGATAAGAGAACAGACTGCAAGTCAGCTTGTGGGCTGCGCCAAAGCGTCGGTACGAGTTCTTATTCTGTGGTTTATTCATTTGTAAATTATATTTATGTGTCTTCCTGAAATAGAGACGAATGGGAATTGATTTTATTGATTCATTCGGATTTACTTATTGGAAGAGTCACACAATATTTACATGTGTTGAAAGTTTATGGCCATATATTCATCATCATCACAAACATGTTAAACTAGAAAGTATTTTCCATTACGTCTCGCTATATAATCAGGTTCGCACAGTGAACAGGAAAAAATGCATAAAAAGATAAATACGACCATATAAAAAAGCGAGAACTCAACTCATGCGACTTCATATATCTGTAATGACTTGCATCTCAAACGTCGAATCTGATATTAAATTGTGTGATATAAATCTAAAAAAAAGTTTCATACTCCTAAAAAAGAGAGGGGGAAGACAGAAACAATGTTCTTATTCTGATAAACATATTTCAGAGCTTAGAATCAAGTTAACGTGGTGTTCAGGTGATTAGTACTATTTTCCTAATTTATTAAAACGTGTAAAAGATCATCTATTTCTGTTCTGTTGTTTAATCGACGTTGGCTATGTAATTTGCCGACGCTCGCAAGTCGACAGTCGACAAAAAGAGCCAAAAGTAAGTGATGGTATTTTCTGCTTGGCTTGCCATTTTTGATACTTTTACCTATATTTTTGTTTGAATATTTTATTACCACTATTACATTTTTTGTCTGATCCTTAGGACATACAAGAACAGATCTAGAGACCACTTTGGTAACGTGCGAAATTGACAGCAAAGGAAATTTTGAGTATAATGTTTTACATCATCATTATAGCTTTAATGAACTTTTTAAAAATCAACTATGCTACAAAGGTGAATATTGGAGGTGCTTTTTGCAATTATGAGACAGTTGAAGCCTACAGTGCTACCGCTTTGTTAGGAGACATGTTAATGCTTAACTGCAGGCAAAAAGGAATTGTGGAAATCAAGAATTTTCCTAAAGCAGTTCACGATACTGAGTTTATGTAAGTATTTCATATTCGTTTTAAATGTACCATAGGGCCTAGTAATAGAGCTCAGGGACAACCAAAACGTGAAATTCCAAGGGCAAAGATAAAACCTAGAAAAACCGACAAGCATCACATACAATACACAAAAACTGTCATGACATAACCATAAAAAATAAAAAGTAGATGAGCAATTCTGACTGCACCAGAAACCAGGAGCATGGACCAGGTGCACCGGTAGGGTAAGCGATATAAAGTGTATCATTCCGTTGTTAGGAACTCCTCTAGCATTGAAGAACGAGTTTATAATAAACAATAATATTGTGATATTTCAGTATACACTCCCTCTTAACTGATCGTCTATCACTTACCAACAATTTATCCTATATTTTCTACACAATTATTCCTTTGATAAATCGAAACGCGTAGGAGCACATAACTGAAATTTCACATTGATGCAAAAGAATGTAATATAACGAAGGTGCACCTTAAACAATCTCTCTTTATTTATGTATAAAGGAAGAGAAACAGTAGATAGATGATAATGTTAAATGTTTTATTGAATCGATGAAAAAACGCTGCCCTTTTTAATAAACATAAACACCTCTTACAAGAAGATTACAACTATCTTCGTCTCAATTTCAGGGGTTTGGATGGGAACTATTTGAGCAATTTAAGGACCGGAATCTTCAATTCTACTTCAAAGATTATATATCTGTAAGTTAAAAGACACATTTCTTGGAAAATATCCTAAAAAATGTAGAAATTGTAAGAAGTCCATGTTAACACGCGAGGCTATTTGTAGGTTGTCAAATTCATCGCTGGTTTTAAAGAATGCCTGATCTTAACACTTAATAAATTAATCAAGCAATTAATTAATTAATTAATTAAATGAAATAAAGCGTCAATTTTATAATACAGTTCAAAACTTTAGGTTTAATGCACTAGCAATGTGGACACTCATTTTAATAAATTTTCTACAGATAAAGTATGAATTTAAGTATTAATTGTAGTAGACAGCCGAAGGTATATATATGTTGTTAAAGACATTAATAAGAATATAACAGATAGCTGATCTCAATATTTGAACTGAAAAAATGAAAGTAAATACCGATGTTGCTTCCATCGTTAATAGTTCAATCAATCTTTTACACTTACAATTTCAGCAACCAATGTTTTAAATTTCCTCAAACAGACGGAGCATAAATTTAAGTGTCTACTGAAGTGACCATTAGCGATAATTGCTATCAGAAAGAAAACAAGGCACTGGTCGCCTTTGTAAAGACTTGATCTTCAAGCAGCACCAAAATTTGTACCAACAGTACATAATGATCCTATTTTGAGTGTGCTATTGTATAATAACAACAATCCTGGTCGTTCCTGCTGTTTCTAAATTCAAGTCGGGCACCTTCTGATATACCACGAATAATTACGCGATATATTTGGTAAAAATTCAAAATATAGCGATTTCGATTATTAAGCTCTAGTACAGTTGTAAATATCTGATGGATTTAGTCATGGTCTTTGACAGGCAGTAAGCGAACAGAGCTCAGAAAAGTTTCCTGGATAAGACTTGTTAAATTGCACAATATTTATAAAAGAAGATATTCAACTCGAGATTTGCGAAGCACTTGAGTGGTCACTGGTTTCTAGTTTTTCGAAAAGAAGTGGCATTGTTTCTGCATTAGTGTCTAGATGTGAACAGAACCAAAATTCTGAAAACAAAGTATCCAGAAGGAAAACAATGTTACATGTCTGGTAAATAAATCAATAATATTACGTGAGAAAGTAAGCTGACCCGTAAACTGACAACAAAAGATTTATAACGAATATAAGCTTTGTCATCACGTAAAACCCTAAATGGATGACATCAGGTTTGTCGACAAAGTTAGCATCTCATGCTATTCTAGTATCACCCGTCGTCCATAACAAACGACGGATCAAATCTGGTGAAATACCCTAATCAAATATATATCACCCATCTGAATCAATGACACGGCGAACACATTCCCGTAGAATCAATTAGGATACGGAACGGTATATCGATCGAACGATGTTGCTAATAAAACTTGCGTATTGATATTTCAAGTCTTTCTTCCAAATAACCTTAATGGAGTAATTTTTTAGTAAGATGAGTAACACTCTTCATGATCAGAGTATGTACTTGCGCTTCTCACGAGAATTGCCAACTCCGTTAGTTAATATTACTACTCAGAAATGGACAGATAACACTTTAAAATCTGAAATCCTCCTGTTTTCCATACATCTGACTCTTGTGTCATCATTTTCCCCATTTTAAGGTGAAGATGAAGGGATGAACCGGACCTTAAGTTATGTCCTTGATTTAAGTTCTATAGGGTATATGATAGGTCAGATATTCACGAATTCGAAAGTTTTTCTTTCAATAGGTGATCATGTTGACGTTCGACTAAAAGAGTTAATATTGTTCTGCTACAATTCACTAGGTCCAACATGCATAGATTAAGAACGCAAACCTTTTTAGCAGTTACATGTCATGCATATAACAGGTCGTAAATTGGTCTCAAAATATCATGAAACAACGCCTGTTTTCTTGCTTCCCATCATAAAATAATTAAAAATTCGAGGAAAAAGACACAATTTATTAGTGTGTATATATTTCTATTTGCGTTTAAGGAGATGTATGGTGGGTTGGTTCTGTAACAGAAATCTCAGTGAATGTTCTACAACCAAATTAAACAATCCAGCAGTTTAATAGACATACATAAGACATTGTCATGTATTTTGTTTTAGGACTTTGACGTTCAACTTCTTTACAGATTTTAAACCAGGAATTTTTACAGGAATACAAAGTCTTCAGTACTTGTAAGTAGTACATTTCGAAATGATTTCGGAATCCATTCCTAATACTTAGTTCTAGTCAAGATAATATTTACATTTCTTACCACAGGGACAATTAATGATGTAAAATTAAGAAATCTCCTAATGAAGGTAAATTCAAAAGTGTCATCGATATCAGGTATTATGGTGCAGAACACATTACAATGAAACTCTTCCTATAAGAATTTTTAATTGGTTAAGTCCAAAAATGTAACAAAGGATATAACCACAAAAATTTGCCTTTTAACCTTTATCAAAGCAAACAGACTTTGTACATTGTTAAATAAAATATAGATATTCCAATGAGTAACAAGGAATGAAATCAAGTGCTCCGAAATTGTAATTAGTTTCTGCTCCACATGTAACATTCGTCGAGCTACTTATGTCGGAAATCCTCTAGGTAGCTAGGTAGTCATAAATGAGGAAACGGAAAGACGGGATTTGCAATATGACATAGGAAACGGATAGTTCATTGTCTGCGAGAGGCATTCCAAAACAATTAATCAATTCGTGAGGGCGAAATTTTAAAATGAAGACTTCAGCGTTTCTTAAAGAAATCCCTTTTTGAGAAGCTTACTAATAAGCAGTAACCCTTTATGCAATGAATTTCTGGACAGGGGTGTCGTATTAACTAGGAACGCAGGTGCTGCATGATTTTTTTTTTCAAATGGAAGGGAAGTTTACAACCGGAAAGTTGATCATATCTTTGTAGTAAAGTTTTAACCGTTCTTAGTAAATTTCACGCTGAAGTTCAGTGTATTGGTTCTTTTTTCAGGCATCTTTCTGACAACCCGATTAAAACACTGGATACAGCAATCATTCATTTTCTTCCTAATCTCAAAGAATTGTAAGTATTTAAAGCTTTATAAAACTCAGTTGAACATGAATACCTGCGTATAGAGCCTTGCAAATCCAGAAAATTCGCATGATAATATTTCACATATATTTCCTAGTGAAAAAAACACATAATTATTCATAAAAAAACTCCATTTAATTGCCATAAATATCGTCATATATTTATTATTATTATAGTTGGAGTTAAGCTCATGCAAACTTTATACTTGCGTTCTTACATTGTAATTAAAATATGAGATTTATAACAAAAAAAATGTGAATCACATAGTTTCGCAAATATAGTCAATACATTTTTTCCATTTAAACACGTTATAATTATTTGTTTTTTTTTAAATCTGCAGGCTTCTGCCCTTGGTGTGTAACTGTGACCTACAACCATATTCAGAAATTATCCAGATATTCAAAAATTTTCAACTTGTAACTGGTCAATGGAAGATTCAAATGGCTGCTTGCAGTAGTAAGTAGCTTTCAAGTTCTTATTTCGATTGTTAGATTCCATATATATTGTCAGAAAAGGAGTCAGAGAACTATAAACACAAGAACTGACAGCTTATCGCAATATCTCTTCTTCAAACTGAGTGTTTCTGCTAGGGCCTTTAAAATTTATTCTAAAATTTAAACCTAAAAGAACGTACAGACTAAACAAATAGAGCGTTTGCATAAAATACATTCAAAACACGTTTTTTTTCTAATAAATCTTCTGTAAACTTCCCGAAGAGCAGCATTTGTGTGTGAATATAATAGATATAACAACTTTCTGAACTTAGATACGGTCTAGCAAGTTAATAGACTGGTACAGTCGTAATTGCCAGCTAATCTAAACTCGTCTGTGTGTTACCGTAAAAGCAGAGGCCTACGGTATTCGACCTTATAACCGCCCATATCCATATAAACGCCCACTATCAACATCTTATCAAAATTTTAGGAATAGGCGCTACTTTTTACATCAGTATGGTCCATATGATGATTTTTTAAACAAAACATGTAGAGTTTATTTTTTCTATCCGAATTCTGACACTTTCTACTTAATTAAAGGTAATTGTCACCGAAGTTCTAATGCAACAACGGTACATCACATGTTACTACATCATGCAGTTGTTATATAATTTACATGTACTGTCTGTAGCTGACCTAATTCGTGGTCATGGCGCTTTAGCAATTTGAAGAGCACTTATTAGGAACGTAAGAAATGTTGCTGAAAAGGATGAAAGTAGGTAAATACAGAAATGACTGTTAGTGCTTAAGAGTTAGCACATAGATTCTTTGATCTTCAATATAACTAATGAAACCTTGACATATGAGATTTGAATTTAAATTTAGCTTTTAAGCATTGAAATGACATGACATGAAACCATCAAAATGAGTACAAATTAAACACGACTGTTAGTGTAACCTGTTTTCCCTCCTTAAATTGGATACCAAAACTGAACAAAATTAAAAAACATATATATATATATATAACTGGGTAAGATAATGGTTCTTGAATCTCCCTTTATACCAAATGTTCTCATCCATTAGTCACTACTTGGCGTAAAATGCACTATGAAAGGAATTGCTCTAAGAGTTGTGTGAATCAGATGAGATTAAATCTAAAGATCTGTTGGAATACTAAAACATTTCTGCGACAATGTTGATAAGTTTGCCTTCTATACACTTTCCATTATTATTCCTCATTTACAACTGATAGACAGATTAGATGAGTTAATTTTTATTTTGTTTAAAACGTCTCTCATGTAGATATCAATTTCTAGTTTTTGGAAGGGATTTAACTTACTTTTTAAACTCTTCTTTCAGTATAACAATAGGTACTCTGAGACTAATATGTGCAAATTTTGGACTTTTCTTCATAAAATTGACAACATGTTTGTTATGTTTGGTGGTCTATGTTTCAACAGATAGTCGAGATTTTAATTGCTCTTTCCTGTTAGCCTTCTCATTTCATACAGAGGGTTTTTTTAGAAAAAAAGAGAAACATTTTATCCAAATCCATATATCAAGTCAGTGTGAAATGGAACACAATTGTCATGTCGTCCAGTTAGAGCGTTCTCAATAGACGTCAGGGAAAACTCGGTTAGAAGCATTCTCAATAGAAGTCCGGCGACACCGCGGTTAGAAACATTCTGACACCGCGGTTAAAGCATTCTCAATGGAAGTTAGGATAACCACGGTTAGAAGCATTCTCAATAGAAGTCCTGGAATACAGCTGTTAGAAGCATTATCAATTAAAGGTCAGGAAAACCGCGGTTAGAAGCATTCTCAATTAAAGGTCAGGAAAAACCGCGGTTAGAAGCATTCTCAATTAAAGGTCAGGGAAAAATGCCGTAGGGACGCACCCGGAGAGCTCTGTAGACGGAGCCCCTGAGACCGACTTGGGTGCTGGGATGTGTTAATCGATATCCAAATCAATTAGTTTTACAATTCTATTATGATGTGCCTCTTTCCGTATACGATTAAAACCGGTTTGTAACTAGCGATAAAGTATACATGACGTCATATGAAATAGTTGCGACCTCACAGACAAAATTGAAGCGTCATTTTCAAAACAAACGATTGTTTTAACAGTGTATTGATTCTGTTTATTTTTGGAACGATCGTTTCTCATATAAAAAGTCAGTTTCACCACAATGTTTTACTATCAATACAAAAAAAAACTGTAATGGGCATTGTATTTTTTTCTTAAAGACAACATGGATGCCGTTTCATGGTCTTTCCAGGCCACCTCGCGAAGAAAAAGTCCTAAGCTTTTTCCGATTAGAATCGTAATAATTCTACGAGACCAGGCTCTAATGTTATTTGAACATGGGTTGGCATGAAATTTGTAATAAGGGGTGTAATAATTAGAAATTGAATGTCAAATCCTCATAGAAATATATTTCTTAATTACATCGAGTTCCCTGAATTTTTTTTTTAAACTCGTAATACATCGTACTTACTTCTCTTTAGGAGGCATGCTTTTCCAGGCATCACAACTTAAAGTTAGCGATATAAATAAGACAGCTGATGTTAAGATACGAAATATAGTTGTATTTCCCTCCTGATTCGCTACACCAGAGGATGTATCAAATACTCAGAATTCGTAAAAGGTCATCAAATTCTGACAAACTGCTTGCTGAAACAAGGTTTTTTTTTAAGATAATGCAATGACATTTCCTTCAAAAAGTTTATTGGCAAATGTCAAGACTTTCTATAAAAGTATTCAATTACTTGTTCAGGTAAGATTAAGGTGGTCTTGATACATTTGCTAGTTTCTATAGTGCATTTTTATTTGGTTTATCGTTTGATTGTACAGTGTTGTGTGGTCTATTGGAATACAGCAGATTTTACAGTAGCTTTTCAGGTTATTTCATACAGAACTCTAAAAGTTGTCACATAAGTGAGAGGTTTGGTGTCCAGTAAAACCTGGCTTTGCCCACCGTTTTCGTTTGAAAATGCTGTACTAAATCAGTAGTATGACAGCTTTCGGTCATTTCCCGATCTGGTCAGTCTTATCGATTCAACTTTTTTAAACAGTTCCCTTGCTTTTATATACCATAAAATAGTCTCAAATATTTTAGGTTAGTATTGTCGTTTTACCTTGTTAATGTTGTGACAATGGTCTTGTCTTAGTATGCCATCTTTTTATGAATAAAAATATTAGACGTTCAAGACAAAATAAAATTGGGTACTGTCAATTATTTCTCCTGTTTGTTATCTTTTATATATTTCGGTATTTGAGCAACTGACTAAAAGTCCAGGGAAACCGCAGTGGAGGGAGGGGGGTTAATTAGTGCTTCTGACTCTTAATGAAAACAGAAATCGCACATTTGAAGTTTTACATTTTTAAAGATGTTACAATTAATGTTTCAGCTCCGTGTCTTGAATCGCCTGAATGTGCAGAAGAACCAAAGTGTGAAATTTCAACAGCTAAAGGTTCATTATTAAAATTAGTTTAATCCGATTTTATTCAATGTAAACAGATATGAGTGGACACGAATTATAACAAATCATTTACGATTTCTCCATAGACCTTGTACAAATATATACACGTGTAAATATGGTGCCAAATTTACATATTAGCCTAGTTTAACATGTCTAAAAGGAAAAGTGAACAAAATGCTGAAGTATCAGAATTCTTCATAATCTGGAAATGACTAAAAAGATCCACCGAAATCAATTATTCGAAAAAATACAGTATAACAAATTGCCTTTAGAACCTTAGTTTCGTAAAGATGTCTATTAGATATATTACGTGTTTTGTGACAAAACGAACAAAGCTGTATCATGATTTTGTCATGGCGAAAATATCAAATTATTGTGGATGGCATCTATAGTTGATTGCATTAAGTTGTTTTTTATGGATATACTCAAAAATCTAGCTCTTAACTACTTATCGTTTCACTTTTTCACTTGCATACTTAAACTCCATATACTATAATGTTTCATGTTCCAACTTTCTATGAAAAAGAAAAATAATAATAATTAGCCATTGTTGTTTTAGACTCATTAAGCTGAACATTTTTAAATGGGCTTGAACTCATACACTTATACATTTCTTTTACTTCTATCGTCCTGAATAACTTTTTAGCTTCCAGTTATAATTCTGTTTTTTAACTTTTAGTTTTTATTTTGACGTCCATTTCACGGTTTTTAATTAATTTCCTTCTTTGTAGTTACATCTGACAGCACTGAACTCACAACGTTGTCGAGCGAAACGACTTCACGTACCACAGTTCTGACTACGAGTACCGTGATGACTGAAAGCACTCGAGGACCGATAGAATCGACTAAAGACACTCCTCCTGCTACAACGAAAGCCCAGATAACAGAAACAATAATAAAAGATAAGATACCAGCTATTAAGGAAGAATCGACCGGTACATGCACCATATGTCATTTCATGATACAAATCACTATGTACCAGGTTTGGTCGAATACCCAGTCTTCATTTCTTAGAATCAGGTTGAAGAACGATTGAAAGAAATTTAAAATACTAGTACATTATGGATATTGTACCTGCGAATCTTGACCAGGAACAGTATCATTCTGCAAGCTTATTACACCTCGTATTATCTTTTGAATACTTAAATTAAAACGTGCAGTACGCAATTGAGAAAACAAAAATTATTTAAGGAAGTCAATCTAGGAAAGTAATTTTACACTCTTCTACCCACATTTATGTCTGTCTTCTAATACATGAATACCTTTTACCAATGCAAATTGGCTTTAAATTATATGCAACATCCATAATTACATGGTCAATTGAGAATAAATTACCAATGTTTTTTAGTTAATAAATTGAAGCTGACAGCAACTCTTTTCAGATTCAGTAAATCAAAGGAATGTCATAATTATTACAGACACTTTAAGAAAAATTTAGAATCGATGAGTAAAAAAGAATTTCGGTGCTACAAAGCCTTACATGAATCTAAATAAATAGTAACAACGTTTAAGGCTCTTCTTCATGATAAGCATATATATTTGGCCATTAAAACAAATTTCCAGCAATATTGTGCCTCTTACCTAATAAACAAAAGTAGTATTTTATAATGAAGCATGCTGCTATTTGTAAAGACAAGTAATTTTTGTCTTGCCTTTTAGATGTTTAGCTTTAGCATGCAGACGGAAGCTCTCTACCCTTTTATCTGAAATTGTTTAGTTGAAAATACAAAATACATCTAGAATTTTTTTGTTAATCCCAAATAATCAGTATCCTTCAATACGGAATTAAATGATACAATGCATTTTCCGGCAAAATATTTGTGTTCTTTAAAATTTAAGTCAATTCTTTACAAGAAACATCCTTCTTATTAAATAGTTGAATGAATAATTGAATGTTTAGAGAATACATAGTCGATAAGAATGTAAACACAGCAATTAAAACTACACAACATACAATGTTCGCTTACAATTAATGTTTTATATTGGTATTAAAGGACACCCTTTGTAAGCATGCAACTCATTATTTTTTTTCATTTTCCATTGTAGAAACCTCTGACGGTCTGTCAAAGCTAACATCTGAAGGTTAGTATAAGTAACAAATTTGATTGAAACCTCTATAAACTCATAATTATAAGGCATAACTTTCATAAGGAATAGGTCAGAACAATTGGTATGTTAGTTAATTTGTGTCTAAACACTAAAATGTAAATCCTCATGTGAGATGGAACGAAGCAATAGGACTGAATATATTAAAGTAACTTAAAACGAGGACCATTTACAAATGAATTCACTGTCAGATGACGAAGATATTGACCGATATTTAGCCATATCCATACTTCTGGGCACGTAGATGTTGTGTATTATATTTGAAATAACGAAAAATTCAAAACTTCCTTATAACAGAAACAATTGTCGTTTTCTTATTT
>JAOXYH010115158.1:0-10411 GCA_028566455.1 Botula fusca
AGTCACAGACAGAGTCAATAATTGTGTGTAAATCACCATATCAAATGTCTTGAAAACATGTTCGTACAAAGCAAAAGTCAACGCATGTTACTGACAGAGAAGCCATAATTAGCCATGTCGACTAGTGCGTTCTATTGACAAATAAGCATCCGAGACAAATCGGGCATAGAAAAGTTTAAATCCCGGATTCCGTGTCAACGTGATGTGCATAGATTTACAAAACTGTCGTATCTTTTCGTATACAACCCCTGCAGTGCCTTAAAGTTTGATCAGTGGTAAATTGAACAAGAAATATTTCGATTACGTTTTATGTCATTTGAAATAAAATGTATATTTCAATTATTTTTTTTAAAATACACATTTATTTCCTTACAATTCACGCTTGATTATATATTCAATTAAATCAGATAAAGAATATGCAGAAAATTTCTCCCTCTCATAAATAAAACGATATGGTCGGTTAAAATTGTCGTACTCCGTACATGTACATATTTAATTAAGATATAATATTTACCATTCACGGGGTATTCTTTGATCTGAAAGCAAGCATTCTGATTGTACAAGTCGCCCCTACCGGTCGAATAACTCTCACAAAAATGATCCTAATGCTGGATATGTAACTCATCATTATAAATCCATACACCAAAAACTCAAATCACTTGATCACAGAGTTTCTGGACAAAGTATGGCATACTGATATTTTGATGAAATTTCAAATTATAACTGCAGTTACTCTCTCAAAATCCTCCGATCAGCATAAAACGTAATCTTGATTTGTAACTCATCAATAGAAACCAATAAATCAAAAGTAAAATCATTTGATGAAAGCGTTTCCGACAGAATATATAATATAAAGAATATGGAATATGTGCCAGAAAGACAGCACTCACATCTTATATAAAATTTCAAATGTAGTAACTGCAAAATTAAGCTACAGTTGAACTTCGATCGCTCGAACTGCAATAGCTCGAACAGCGTGGATGTCTCCAATTCTTTTTATTGTCCCTTTACTAAGGTTTGAAGATACATGTAATTCAAATCCAATAGCTCGAACACACCTCTAGCTCAAACTGTTTTCATTGGTCCCTTGACTGTTCAAGCCATAGAAGTTAGAATGTATTTGTAATATTAGGGTAAAGGAAGATATACGGTAAGGTCCCATTTTGGCCCCAAAATATGAACTGGGTGTAATGTCCAATTTCTATGCTTATTATATATTTTAATTTTCTAACTTTTCGAGTCAGATAGATTTTTTAATGCAAAACTTCTTTTAAGGTTGTTATGACGTCATAAACATGCCAAAAACTAGGCCAAAACACCAATTTTCATGTGGTTTTTGACTCTGTTAATATGGAGCGCAACTGTGTTCAACCTTTATTTTGGTATATGTTGTGTACTTTTACTTGTCTAATGATATAGTGAAATATTTTGACTGAACACAAATGCGCTCAACACTTTTGAAGGCAAAAGCTCTGCAAAAATTTTACAAAATATGATAAAATTGAGAAAATTCCAGATTTGAACAGATTTTCATGACGTCACTGACTAATGCACGTGCACTGTAACATCTGAAACTTACGGATTTATAAGGGACAATTATTCTACCGTTACGTTTAGCTTAGCTTTTAATCCCATGTCAATTTTAAAAAAATTACATATTTTGGGGCCAAAAAAGGCCCTTACCGTACTTACTCCTTTGATGATTTAAATGTAAATTTTCCTATTCCAAGATGTCTTCTTCAATTTTCGTGGCAATATGGCAGCGTACTGGTGCGACTACCTAACAGTCATGTTATTTTCAGTTAAGTGGCAGCAATCAAGGGATGGTTAAATTTATCAAGAAATACTGCAAGACAAGTTCCAATGTACAGTTTCGTATTACCACGACAGTACCAACTGAATTTCGGAATGTCTATTGCATATCTGATATATCTTGTATAATTTGAGAGACTGCTGAAATAAGTAAACATTTCCTGTATTTCAAGTGGAAGAAAATTGTAATAAAGATCAAAGCAAATAGAAAGACAATTGTTTCTAATTTCTTTCAAACTGTGAAGTAGTTGTTATTATCAGGAAAAAAAGAATATAAAAACGTAATTTTATTTTGAACGATTAAATATTTTAATATTACCATTTTTACAGTTGACAAAATAAAACCTTTTTACGGTTTCTGTTAAACAAATACACCTGCTAATCAATAGTCTTTGTCAAGAACTGATTAAATGTCGGCAACAGAATACCGAAGCAAGAGGTTGAAGCAGTAATCGAAAACTCGTGAATCCAGGGACAAGACAAAAGCGCGGAAACAACAACGAGAAACCAGGACAAAACAAAAAAGAACTGAAATAAAAAAAAAAAAACATGTAGCAAAAAGAAAATAGAAAAAGACGACACGAGAACCAAGGCACTAGCAATGTGAATTCCACCAAAACAATGAAATGATATCAGGTGCTGCGGAAGGCCAAGCATGTCCTGCTCCGTTAACGGCGCGTGTCACATTGCAAGTGGGAATATCCGGTTGAAGTGTCAAGTCCGTGAGGTTCCAAATTCGGTATGACAAGAAATCGTACAGAAGATATCATGTCACATTTGTGAGATAGATACATCATATCGACCTACCAAATCATAATTTATTTGTTGAATTGTTGAACATTGTTAAATTGGATTAAATGAAGATAAGGATGAGAGCAAAAAGTTTAGTTACGACAAAAGAAAAAACTTTTTAATTGTAAACTTCCAATTAATTTTTAGCAATATTCCAGCTTCACCCGAGTTTATATGATGCTCTCGTTTCCTATACTTAATATCTATTCTAAATATTTCAGATAGAGTCCTACTTTAAATTAAAAAGCGTCTTAATCAGGGGGTTTTCCGGGAAAAGTCGCTCTGAAAAGCCCTATTAAGTGGCTACAGGAAATTCAATTACAGACACTGTCTTTTGGTGAGTCCAAACAACAGAAACTAGCTTTCACAATGTAGCTAATACCTTGCTGTAACAGCTGTTAAATCACATGAAATCCAATAGTTAGTTACAATTTTGTTTCACAGGTGTCAGAAACAAATCAGTTTACGATGCATGTTGCTATGTCATGCAACTAATCAGCGATTAAAACCTCGTATGCTAATAATTAGAGTACAAATGAATGAATTTAACAACGAATGCTGTATGGTTGAGTTCAGGAAAGAATTGAAGACACCTCATTAGAGAATAATCAAGAACCCCGGTGTTTCATTTGTTTATCTCAACGACTCTGTGTGTTGCATGCAAGTGACCTCTTCAAGAGCAATTTCTTCACTCGATATGTATTTGAAAATCACAATAAAATAAACAGAAGTTAGAGTTTCTAATGGATTGGAAAACGAGTTTTTTGAAACCTAAAAATGAAATATTAGAAAAGAGCTCTTCAAAATATCTTAATCAATGAATCGATATTGCTACCTGTACACATTCATATATAAATAGTGGAACAAATTGGCGGGCAAATTTTCTATTTGTGCGTGAATAAATGTCTTCAATTAGTCATAAGCATGAAATGCCAAACAGATAAATAATGGTAAGTTTTCTTGTTTTCTGCTTCATTTTCTCTTTCTTTTGCCAATAGAAAGTGACATTTAAGGTAAATAAATTTAATAAAATAATAATAATAATTGTAATCAAAAGAAAAATACCCCCCCCCCCCAAAACAAAAAAAACACAAAAAAACAAAATAAGTAAATAAAATAAAATAACTAGATTTAACCTATCAATATCACAGTTTAAATGTTTATATTTGAAGTAACTTTTATCATTTATTTACGAAAAATTAACATCCAATGCATCAAAATCAGCGTATAATATATCTTTATTTTGTCTTGCATGCATTACAAGATTAGCAGTAACTATATCACTTTGCAGCAAATGGATTCTAAAAACAAAAAATAAAACGACATATGTGCAGTCGTTACAGATGTATACTTTAGGGCAGTTCTACCGCAGAAAAAATTATGACAGCCTGTTCTGCCCTAGAACAGTTCTAACCCATGACATTTTGGACAGTTCTATCCCTGGACAGTTCTAGGCCAGGACAGTTCTGGACCAGGACACTTCTAGAAGAGTTCTATGACAGTTTTTGCAGACAGAGTCAAAAAGAGGTTATAACTGAACCCAACTGTAATTCAGTAAAACCTATACATTATGTATTTATATATATATTACTAGTATGATTATGTATAAAATGAAGTAATATCAATCTTCAAATGACACATTACGAAATCGCAGAAAAAAATTGTTTCTCTATATCTGGCTTCTCAACTAGAGCTGCAGAATTTGCTTCAATTTTAGTCACATTTTGTAATAGAACCATTGTTAATTTCTTCCTGTACGACTCATTGGAATGACGTACAATTATCTAGGCAAATGAAACGTCTAGCATTTACGTTTATGGTATTGCGCGTTTATGACTTATTGGTATATTTTCTCGTGCAGCAATATTTAAGTATGTAACAGAACAGACAGATAAATATGGAATAAAAACACTCTGGTAGATTACATACACGTACAAAATACTTTTTAGAAATTAAATTGCATAAAGTGAGAAATGTAAAAGTTCCACTATTTTCACAACCGAATTCCACTTCAGCTGGTTCCTTTGCAAAAAAATATTCTGAATCTTTATTGTACCTCTACCTGCACTGTATAGAAAGAAATTAGTACAATTAGAAACGAGGACGGTGATTAAGTCACATGGAATATGACGGTTTTTTACAATAGTCCTACATTTTAGACATTGCAAGATTAATACAGCTATCCGTTTCTATCAGCTATTTTTGTAATTTGTTTCCACAAGAAAATATATCACTCATTATGAGGGTTTAACAGCAAAAACCTGAGTAGTGACTATCCGTGGACTCAGTTTATTGTCAAAACAAATGACCACACAGAATATTCCAAGGAATTGGCAGTTCAAAACATGGTATTTGATTTGGTAAAAGTACTAATTTAGCGCCGATTTGGAATTGTCTATTTGGGAACAGTACCAGTCTGTCTGGGCGACATTGAACTTTATCTTTCTTTATATTATATGTCAAATGGATTGCAATACCACGTTATTATTATTATTTTTTTTTGGAAAAAAAGACCGACTGAAAGATATCTATAAACCGAGAAAAATTAAATTAACAATAATAGAAATATCAGAAATACAGACTACGGATTCTTAAATTGATCTTATATTGAATACTGCACATGTTTTTTCTTATTCCAGACGTAATTAGCAACAAGGAAATGCTGTTCATTTTTACAACATTATCCATCTTTATCGTGTGTTGTAATGGTATGTTTATGGTTTTTTCATTTGATTGGCAGTTAGTACAATTATACGTCATAGAACGCTCCACGAAGAAAGATTTTGGTTTAGATTAGTCCTTTCGGTGTTTATCACTAAGATTTAGATATAGATAATAAAAGTAATAACAAAATACTGAACACCAAGGGAAATGTCAAAAGAGTAAAATCAATAAAACTGACAAAATCGAGAAATCTACAGAATGATTGGTATTGATAAGGCCTTGTTTCTTGTCACCAAGGTTGTTCTAATTCTGTAATTGTCACTCATAACAAATATTTACTGATATATAGATTTTAATACTCTTTAACTGATCAGATACCGAACAAATACAGAAGAATGCCTATATACTGCGGTGTGCTTGAAATTTTTATTGCAGCAACAGATGTCGCTTTTGGCAAGAAAACAAGGCAGTCATCCACGCTTCGAAAACATATTTCCAACAGAGCAGTAGATGGACACATATACTCTGAATGGAAAAATTCGCAATTTCAATGTACACATACAGAATACCATACAAATTCCAGTTGGTTAGCCGTTGACCTGGGGGAAATATTTAGCGTTTCTCATATTATTTTGTTTGGAAGGAGAGACTGCTGCAGTAAGTATAATAGACTCTCGTATTATTTTGTATGAAAGGAGAGACTGTTGCAGTATAAGTATAATAGACGTATTCCGTCATAATAAGCTTCGTTTGTCAGTTCATGCAAGTTCTGATAGTGGCATACCGACATAAAAAATAAGACGAAGTTTGCTTTAAATTCTGCCAACACTATCACTTGACTTTATTTTATTCGGCATTTCAGTTATTTTAAAATTTTATGGTCTCGGTATTTTGCAAAAATTATTGAAATGTCAAGAATCTTTTTCTTTCAGATAATAATAATGACATTAAAGGATTGCAGTAAAGTTGAAAAGTGGCAAGATCGTACGAAAGTAAAAAAATCGCACTCATTACATTATAATTACTGTAAATATTCTGACAAATGTGTTGACAACCCCAAAATCTTAAGCTTGTCAGTCGTCACAGTGACCGTAGATTATCAGGTATTTGTAGTCAAATGATGGTTTACAGTGAATTTCATATATGATTTTACAAAAACAGGGAAAAGAGAAAACATATATCTTTGTAAAATCTATATACCTTTTAAAATATCTTATTTGATTTCAACAGTCAACTGGTTTAAAGAATTTTCCATTGAAGTGATTATGCCAAGTAATTGTGACTGTGATAAGTGGGCCACTTTCCATAGGGGAACTTCAAGCCTGTGTCACTATCAGGAATACCAAACAACCTTTGTGAATGCAACTTGTCCAGACAATACAACAGGGCGGTTTGTCAGAATTATGAAGCACACCGACCTCTATTTAGTAATTTGCGAGATAGAAGTCTATGGAAGTCCAGCTCAGATAGATAGAGGTAGGTACAGTGTTTGAACATCTAAAACATGATTATAGGGTTAAACTCCATAAGGATGTGCTCCTACTTAAAGGAGGTTATTACACAGAAGAAGAAGATAATCAATTCAGGTAGATAAAGGGTAACAACAGTTTTATTAACATTGCTCAAACATGGTTATCCAATTTAAGTATATGCAGGTAAGAACATATGGTCAGCTACAACATTATTATCAAATACAGGAAGATACAGAAAAGAACAGTTTTTGAACATCTAAAAGATGATTATCAAATAAAATTAATAACAATACTGAACACCAAGGTAAATGTTCGAAAGAGTAAAATCGATAAGACTGACAAGATTGACAAAGCTAGAGCGATTTGCAAATATCTGTCATACTCTTGACTTGGTACAAGCATTTTCAAATAAAAATGGTGGGTTAAACCAGGTTTTACCTGCATGCCAAACCTCCCCCACTTATATGACAACTTTCATAGTTCTGTATGAAATAGCCTAAAAAGCTACTGTAAAATCCAATGTATTCCAATAGAAAACCCAGCATTGTACAAATAAACGATAAACCAATCAAAAATGCACTATAGAAATTAGCAAATAAAGACCATCCTCAATCATATCTGAACAGGTAACTGAATATTTTTCGACAGTGTCTTGATATCTGCCAAAAAAACTTTTTAAAAGAAATGTCAAGGCGTGATCTTAAAAATCTTCTGATTATGCATCCTCATATTACGTTAGATAATCCTAAGTGCTACAGTACAAAAGATTTGCTCTGGACACGAAGTGGACAAGGTTTTACTATTATAGAGGTAAAAGTCAAGATCACAGTGACCTAATTTTGGTACGTGACACATCGCCTTCTGATGATGCATCCACATACCAAGTTTGATGATCCAAGGTGCTACAGCACAAAAGTTCTGCTCCGAACACGAAGATTACACGGGTTTACTATAATAGATGTCAAAGGTAAAATTCAAGGTCACAGTGACCTAATTTTAGTACGCGACACATCGCGTTCTAATGATGCATCCACACACCAAGGTTGATCATCCTAGGTGCTACGGTGCAAAAGTTATGCTGTGCACACGAATTGGGACGGACAGACGGACTAGGTGATTCCTATATACCCAAAACTTCGTTTGCAGGGAGGGGGGTATAAAAATAATTCCTGTTAAAATCATAGTTCGTCCTTGTACACTATGAAACTTCTTCAATTTACATCCAAATGTTCTCTTTTCCAAATCAAAAATAGTAATAGGTACTCTATATTTTTCAGGAATCGAGCACAACAATATTCACAAAGCCTGTGGGTTCGTCGGACAATCCTACAATGGTACAACTCTGAAAACAACGGTCGCTAGGAGTCGAATAGAGTGCACCTTATTTTGCACACGCAGTAGAGGGTGTTGTGTAGCCGAGTTCAAGGGAAAATCAAATGAGTGCGTTTTAAAGAGCAAAGTTGATGATGACGAGGAAACCACTCATAACATAAATGTCGAAGAGGGCACATCATCTTTTGTAATTGGTTAGAAGACTTGGTAGAACTAAAATGGTGAACATTTCAGTTGCATGTGTTTTTTAAAATTATTATTGGAGTTTCATGTTATTAACATTTTGTTTACTACATGTATTTCTGATATTTTCGCATAAACTTAAATTACAAATTGTTGGTATCTGTTAGGTCTTCAAACGTTTTGGCCATTTGCATTGATGTCGAATACTAAATTTACAACTGTTCACGAATACTCAATTCACAAATGTTCACATCCGATGCATCAAAATCAGTATAATGATGTACTGTATCAATGTTTTGGGTTTTTCCTACACATATTGATATAATGAATTTGTTTCACATTTAACTTCAGCAGACTAAGTGTACAGTCCTACGCAATTTGCGTATTTGTTTGCCGTCAACCTGCGCTTCTTGTATCCTTTATGCATAAATGTAAGACATATATACTAGTCACACTGTGCTTTAATTCTTTTGTTTGTTTTAGCGTTACTTTGCATCCAAAGTAATCGGGGATGTTTTTAATCTTTGTTAATCTTCTACCCATATAAATCTCTTAAGTCAAATTATGGAACTCCCCATCAATTACATCCAATCTCCTTTAAATACTTAGTCTTAATAACAATCATAAACTATCAACCTGGCAGTTTCTACTCTTAAAAGATCGTAAGAAAGTCCTTTTTTGTTTCACCTGCGATGTTTTGAGTTCAAATTGGGCAACCATGATTAAGACCATTATTTTTTAGGGTTCAAAATGTTATTTGTAGGCACATTCATTGCATGCTGAAATATTGATCCCGTTTAGTTTTTAATCAGTTGAATGCAGAAAAAAAATAACATATCTGCATGTAAGTCACATTGTTCTAGTGACTTGCGCAATATAACATTTCCATTTTCAGGCAATTTCTTACCATATCTAAGTGTCAGTCAAAACAGTTTTGTGGTGTACCACACGGAGAAAATACAGGGCATGATAAAACTAGATTAATTCTATTACTATTACGCCAACTGAAAAATTATTTGGTCCAATTTTTTTCAGACATATCCTTTTTATCTCGCCCCTATTTAAGAACAAATGAATTTCTGAATTACTTATCACACACATTAGACATTTGCCCTTATGTAATACACAGTCACTCACTACCATGACAGTTGTTTTTTGTTTTTCTCTTAAACCTTTCGATACTCTCTCCATCTGCCACTTCCTGGTCGAGATGTTCACTGTCTATGTATGTTTCCAGTTTTTGTCCTGCAGCATTATTAATAATACGTTGTAATACTCCTAGAACTTTTCATAGAATGCCGTGTCTTTCTCTTTAATATTGTATGTTGAGTAAGAGAATGTCGAGCTATAGGTTACAACGGATTTACGTTGAATGACTGAAGAGTTATCCAGGGAATAATGTTTTGTTCGGTTTTGGCAAAAATTATAGTTTGGACGATGGTTTGTGATTGCTGTTTACGAACAATATGTTCAACATTTTATGTTAACTGCATTATCATATCATTATACATGTGCTTTTTAATGCTGTATGAATATTATATGTCAATTGTAATAAATGTTGTACTAAAATATTAGAAATAATGAATTTCGATATTGTATTAATTTTACAAAGGTAGTGGATAATTGACAGACATGTTTTAAGAAGTTTTTTGCAGGTCTTTTCTAGCTATTTTCGGAACACCAACATTAATAATTGATGTTTTCAGTCGTAGAAGTATACTATTTCACAGTTATTCAATTCTATTGTGAAACGCTTCAGATTTCCTAAGTCGGTCGGAAAAGTTTTTCCACGCATTGATTTATAAAATTCAGTTCATAAGTTTCAATCTGATCTCCGTATTAGATACTTTTCGAAAAGTATTAATACACAAGAAAAAATATTCCAATCCGAATATTCAAGAAAAAAACATTCCCCGAAGGTTTCTTTGTCTAGCTGGCACCAAAACTGTGTTTGTTTTATCTCCACAAAATAGGAAACATTTTTAATAACTCTATGAAGTCTCTCTTATTAGTTTAATCACAGATCGGCGCAAAAGGAATCACTTTGGCAAGATAGTTGGAGGAAATATTTTCGCCAATGTTACTTCGAATCTATTCTTTTTTTCGGCGGTTACATTGTTAAGTTAAGTGTTTTAAACGACAAACACATGGCAGTA
>JAOXYH010115267.1:0-10410 GCA_028566455.1 Botula fusca
CCTGTCTTATATACTGATCCTCAAATATCCCCAAAAACTATAAAATACTATCATATATACTGATCCTCAAATATCCCTCAAATCTATAAAACACTGTCTTATATACTGATCCTCAAATATCCCCAAATGTAAAACACTGTCTTTAATATACTGATACTTACATGTAGATATCCCCAAACCTATAAAACACTGTTATTGTGATAATATACCCGAAAACGATATAACACTGTCGTGTAGCCGATAACGGAATATATGTAAATTGAATAGCCAGGTTTATTTCGTCTTTACACAGATCTATAGAAGATGACCAGGACGGAATAGATGTGCTTTTTATGTTCAGGGTTATTTCGTCCTCGCACAGATTTTTTAAATGATTGCTAGGACGGAATAGAGCTGAATTTTATGTTCAGGTTTATTCCGTCATCGTATGGATTTATGGATGGTTCCGATAAATTGATAAACGTGAATCGGATGCAAGGCAAGTGTAATAAATAGTGGTTATAATTTACTATTAAGTTAAGTATATACAAAACAGATAACCTGAACCTGAAACACTAACATCCACCAATAACATATTCAGCAGTTAATATTTACATTTGGTTGTAACTGAAATTCATACGGTTATATATGCCTAACTTTAACTACTGGTATTATAAAAATAAAATCAATTCATCAAGGGACTGGTAGTAATTGTAATAAATGTCGTACCTAACTTCTTTTGGAAGCGGGCGCCTGGGTGGCCAAGTGGTTAAGGTCGTTAGTTTACCTGTACAATCGCTGTAGCCTATCAGCTCTGGGTTGTGATTTCGCGCCCCGCTTTGTAAACAAAAAAAGGGTGCACTCGACTTGCAACCGTACGTGATAAGGTTTGTCAGTTACCTGCCCAAGGTTGGCGGTTCCCTCCTGGCACTCCGGCTTCCTCTGCCACTAAAAATGACCGCCACGATATATCTGAAATACTGCTGAAAGTGGCGTTAAATCCTATTCAATCAATCAATCAATCAATCAATCTTTTGGAAGCGCGAGTATAATACCTCAATCTCCCATCCAGGTATTCATATCGTCTTGTAGTGGTTTGTAAGCGTCCAAGTTATAATTCTATGTTGAAATAATCTGAATAGAGCAGCCATATGATATCTATCCCTCAGCAGCCCCATTAGCTTACACCATTCCATTAAGACCACAAGATTTAGACCATTGACCCATGCAAATGTGGCAATCTAAATCCGCTGGAAATGATTCAGACTTTCCAAAATAACCTCCTTATAATATAAGGCCAACATCTTGCAGGACCTACCATATATTGTATGTCGCTTCACATTTCATAAATCATTCTACTCCTTGTTTTGGACATTTTGGATATGACATGCCACAGCTTGGTTTATGCCAGTGAGTAAACTGTGAGTACCTAATCAATTATGTAAATTAACCTTACCTGTTGTAAAATTTTCATCTCTGTATAGTAAATCAGTCTGAAGAAGAAAGTAAAATAAATGTTTATTTGAACTGGATTTTCCATCACCACTTTAAAAGTTATACACATCCCGTCTGTTATTGCTTTATCTTTCTTCTGGAAATCACTGTCGCTTGATAGTGAATACACATACATTGATTTCCTTTATGGATTTTACCTACGTTTCTTACTTTTTCAAGCATCTTTTTGTTGAACTTGTTTTTCAGTGCTTAAAATCATCCAGGAATATCAGTTTCAAACATTTCGAATCAAAATCCTCGATACTGGACGACAGAGCTGCACATGAAACTGAAGGAACATTACAACTAGACTTTGACTGGTCAGAAACTTTGCCTCTAATGCGTTTTCACCTTCCACGTACCGAAGGTTTCCTTATGGGCTCAGATGTAGAAATGTCTCTGTTGGTGATGTTCCCAAAGCTATTGCACTTAAATCAGGTTCTTGGACAGCTACACTTCTGAGTCTACTACGGGAGTTGACGGCTGTTCAGTATCAGGTATTTCCCGCCATCTAATTCAAATCGCTTCCTTGTATTATCATGATCGTGTTTTGTTCAATCTCTTTTGTAGATGGTGTCCAAGTGTGAAAAGAGCAGATTAGGTTAATTGTACTTTGGACCAGATTCCAAAGTTAAAACACCTTTCAACAGTGAGAAAATCCAGAATATACGTCACATGGTTTATGTATGTGATTCTTCTAAATAGTTTCACTCAATCGCGGTTCAAACATGGAATCCGATCTATTTCAGCCATTTATTCGACGGAAAAGATCTTTACAGGTCTTTCAGTCCCCTTCTATTCTATTTGTTGTGCAATGTATGATTACACCCGTGTTTGTGCTCTTGTAAGATTGCTTGAATGTCGATTTGTGTGTCACAGAAAAGTGAGTATAGCCTTCGATTTGTGTGTCACAGAAAAGTGAGTATAGCCTACATCATTTAATTTGAGGAAAGCAGCCCATGTATCTGACAAGATAGTGAAGCCAGGTGCAACATGCTTCCTAATTATAGGAATTAAAGTATTAGCGGTACGATTGTCAACAGGATATAAAACAATCTTATTAGTGGCTCTTTTTGCAATCCTAAAGACCCAGATCCTGTGTCCTACAGGCTTACCAGTATTGTACTTTATTTTGCGGCCAAAAAGGCTCTCATCTATTTCCATTTCATCCGTAAATACGTTGTTTATCATTTCTTGGTGCACATACTCACAAAACAGCTCTCGTATGAAAGAAGCTCAGTGGACAGCTGAAGATTTGTTTTCCACTCCAGAGTTAATAGAAAATTCATGTAAAGTTTTACCCACCAAGCAACAGTGTATAAACAACTATATGTAATCCCTAACGGTTATGAGAAGCCTTCGAAAAATGAAAATTTGCGCATTGGAATTTCATGACCTTTCTTGCACCTAAACGAATAACCATCACAGGTGTGAATTTTGGCGTGAATACAGAGCAGTAGGAGCTCCACAATGGCATATTTCTGAAGCGAATTAGGCGATAACAGTGGTGTATTTTATTATTTGACGGCATCAACTGATTTTGCATTATAATGCAATGTTACACAAATTGGCTAAAAACGGAAATTTTCAAACGTCGGAAGTAACATCTGCGCTTGTGTAATAATTTCATGGCATCAATTGTGCATTTGATGCAATGAGATTTTCAGCGTTGTCTTATCAGGATCGACATTACAAACACTGTTGTATTACAATAAACCATTTTCCCTTAACCAACGGAAAAACACATCATCCTCTCTTAGACACAAGGTGCCGAAAGCCAAAGGATTACGGAAATCTGAAAATACTATTTCCCTCGGATCACGCTCTTGTGTATGATAGCTCACCTCTACCTATCTTTTCCTGCCTTTTCCTTATCCAGACATTTTCAAAAGTGACCAAGAAGTCAAAAATACTCACCTTTTATAAGTTTAACCCATTCACAATACCTATTGTAAGTACTGTTTTACCCGTAGTTAATTAAGTTGAAGCCTGAATTTTAACTCCACGTTTATTAATTTATTGGAACCAACTCTCTAGATCCATACGAGGACGAAATAAACCTCAATATACATTATAGCTTTATTCCGTCCTTGTTATCATTTGTAAATCTATGCGAGGACGAAATAAGCCCGAATATACAATTCACATTTATTTCGTCCCGGCAACCATCTATAGATCTGTGCAAACAGGATATTGATTTCACATATATTCCGTTATTGAAGCGATAGGACGACTGAATAAAGATATTAATGCAATTTCTATGAAAATTCTTTATTTCCGCTATAATTACAATCCCAGAGTTCGCGTCTATATCGTTGAAAGTCTTATTTAACTGAAGCAGTAGTATTTTAAAGGAATAGAATAAATCGCATGAATGGTATATTATTAAATAATAATGATCTTAATGGATCTTGAAGACTATAAAAACTGTCTTATTTTCTGATCGTCAAATATCCTCAAAACTATAAAACACTGTCCTATATACTGATCCTCAAATATCCCCCAAAAACTATAAACACTGTCCTATATACTGATCCTCAAATATCCCCCTAAACTATACAACACGGTCTTATATACCGATCCTCAAATATCCCCAAAACTATAAAACACTGTCTTATATACCGATCCTCAAATATCCACCAAAACTATAAAACACTGTCTTATATACCGATCCTCAAATTTCCCCAAAACTATAAAACAAGTAATATACAGATTGAAATCTTTATTTTATTTTATATATCAATAACCAATGAAATCGCTCGTTAAAACTTAGTTCTGATTAATTTTCCCCGTCTATATAGCCAAACTCGGGTTCATTTTGTCCCTATGGCAACTCCTGTTTGAGAGTAAAATTCCCATTAAGGGCATATATCATACCTAGTGGAAATGTTCAAGGCATGTAATTAGTAACTATCTTTCAACTATGGGCATGAAGATGTCATAACGAAAACTTGAAATATATTCAGTGAGACAACTATTAGCCGAGACGATGGCTCTTCCTGGGTTGCAGTATTTGTAGAATTTGGTAACATGTAGAATCTAGGGCTTCTAGATACGGAAACAATCAAGTGCTTGGCCTCCGACGGAAGAATTTCGTCACGTATGGCGTTCAAAATAAATTATTTAACTGATGTGTTGTTTTGTTTAGTGCTGCTGAGACTGATGGAACTGACGATTAAAAGTTGGGTTCAGCAGCTCAAACTATGACTTTTCTTGACATTTTGATTATACTGTACGAGCTGCTTCGCAACATTTATTTTGATTTAATCGGTGTTACAGATGCCATTAACTATCAAAACCGATATCGCAAACGGCAACATGAATGCATTATAATGGAAAGCTGCCAAAAACGATTGAAATGGTCAGTATACATTTTGGATATTACTCATCCGCTATCGCTGTCAGCTAACCCAGAATTAATGGTTTAATGCTGAAATGTTTTATCCACCAACGTGGCGATAGAGATTAAAATTTCTCTGATCACAATTGGGAATAATTAGTCAAGGCCATGTGGTGATTGTTTAGACCTACCACAACTTTGGAAGACCACAACTGTTATTGAAAAATTTCGAAAAGCGAGCTTGCATGAGGATGATAATTCCATAGTGTTTGTGTCGCCTGCATAGCAGGATCGACACATAGGGATTACTTTGTCAGCCGTCCTGGATCGTCTCGCGTTTGCTCAATATCCGCAATTCCTGCTATACTACTCAATGGATTTAAATAACATTTTTAAAGTTTCTTTCACACATATTGCAGATTTGTACCTCCTATTTGCTATTTTGATTAGACTGATTTGTGGGATTTCCCATGGCTTAGCAGTATGTTAAGGGGGGTACACATATGTTATCTTAACTCCTCCTAAACTACTTACTGAAATTTCATGAAACATTCACATATTCTCTTACACATACTGTAGATGTGCATCTCCAATTTTGTATCTTGATTAGAAAAACAATTTGGGGTCTCCCATGGCACAACATGGACTAAGCAGTATGTCAACAGGAGAGTACGCATCTGTTATTCGTAACTCCTCGTAAACTAGTTAAGGGAATTTCATGAAACTTTCACAAATTCTCTTACGCATATTGCAGATGTGCACCTCCTATTTCATATCTTAATTAGAAAAAAAAATTAGGGGTTTCCTATGGCACAACATGGACTTAGCAGTATGTCAACAGGAGGGTATATAGCTGTTATCCGTAACTCCTCCTAAACCGCTTCATAAATTTCATGAAACTTTCACAAATTCTCTTGCACATTTTGTAGATGTGAAAGCTCTATCTTATATTTTGATACGACAAATTTGGGGATTTCCTATGGCATAACATGGACTTAACAGTATGTCAACAGGAGGGTGCACATCTAGTATCAGTAACTCCTCCTAAACTACTTCATGGAATTTCATTAAACTTTCATAAATTTTCTTTACAATTAATGTAGATTTGCAACTCTTACTTTGTATTTTGATGAGACTTATTTTTTATACATGGTATAACATGAACTTAGAATTATATCAACAGGGAGTACACAACTGGTATCCGCAATTTCTCCTAATCTGCTGAAAGAATTTCATGAAACTTTCACAAATTCTTTTAAACATGTTAAAGATACTGCAGATCTGCACCTCTTATTTTGTTTATGGATTATTTTGGGTTTTTGTCAAATTTTGGTCATTTTTCATAAGTTCTAGTGTCCCTACTAATCTGCAAATTGTTCCAAGATGCCTGCAAGATATTGATTACAATTGCAAGAAATAATTGGACATGGACACAGAAATATTTGCTGGGAACACGTGTCTTCCATGGAAGACAGTCACAATTTTAAAGTATCATTACCGACTTAGCTGGTGATAACCCTGGGAACTTGCAGTATACCAGCAGTGGCATCGACTCGGCGGTAGAAAAAGGTGCAACACATTCCATACCGATTTTGATGCACATTTTGTAACTTAATTACTCGTCAGCGATGCTAGGGATCAAAACTTTGGAAGTCCACAGCTGTTAATAAAAATGTGTAAATGCGAACACATGCCAAATGACCAAAACAGGAAGCCAAAACTATCTATGGGCAGAGCTTTGCATAAGGTAGATAACTCCATAGTTTTATTAAATACGGGGGGGGGAGAGTTAATTAAGTAAGCAAAGGGAGGATATTGTTCCTTATGGATCATCGTCCGAGGAAATAAAGGGAGTGGTTATATAGTATACTTATCCATTGCCAATTTTTGCACTTTTAAATTGGGCATAAATCAATTTCAATTGGAACATTTTATCCCAAAACAGAGAAACTGTCACCACAATGGCGACTACTTTTGTCACTGATTGGCGTGAAGAGACCTTATCAAAATAATACAGTCTTTAAAAGTAGTGTCCTATTTTTCGGGGCTAAACAAAATTAATTGATACATTTATCTATATCACATACTGAAATGTCCGCAAATGAAACTTGAGGTTTCATGTATTTTTGGTACGGTTTATTACCTGAAATCTTACCATACTTTAGTATAAATCGCAATTTAATCAGAGTAAAAATTACTGTCAAGTCTTGAAGCATACAAACCTCCAAAGGTTCTATACTTAACGAAATCGAAATGCCCACTATTATTATGTGTGCATTTTTTAAAAATTACATAACAATAGAAAATATTATAACAGCGATATCGGCTCTGAATAATTATTGTTATCGGTTCAAGTGCGAGTGCAGAAACCCAAATGCTTTATAACTGCTTTCAGATTCAAGATTAATCAGATGTTAAGGGTTGTGTGATGTAAACGCTGAATTAAACTGACAGATGTCTTAAATATGTAAAAAAACAAATATGTTCTGCAGATGAGTTGCCTACATTGTTCGATTCATCTAGTTTTTATCTAATTTTTATATTTTATTCATAATTTTTGTCTGAAAGGGTTTCAGTTTAGCCAAGTTTCACGATAATCGTTTAGCCATGCAGATATATCAGTAACTGCGCATTCAGAATACCTGATTGACATTAAATCATTCTTTTATAATTGATTGAAATTAATTGAAAAGGGAAACATGTATGCAAAACATCCTGTTTTAATTCTGAAATATTGCATTTTGGTTAGTAATTATATATAGAGTTTATGTAACTCAATGACCGATAATTCTGGTGTGGAAACAAAATAAATGGAAGATATTATAAAAGGAAACGACTGTCATTTACTTGAATATTACCAAGACTTAGAGCTATTTTTATTATTTTTATGATCAAATCAAGTTCCTTTTCGATGTACAGTGGCATAATAAAAGTTGCTGCTGATTAGTGCATCAAAGAGCCTAATTAAGACCAGTCTTGATTGATTTCCCTTATTTGAACGTCCAAAGACTGAGCAGTTATGTCAATAATCATTATGGGTTATACTGAATGTAAAGTACAAATAAATCAATTAATAAATGGTCGGTTAATGAGTCACGAACTTCAAGCTGGTAGACGAATATTATTGTTCATTTTTATTTTGGAGCGTGTCATCACGATCTTAGTTCACTTTTTGATAAATGTTATAATATAAGAAAAAGTACTTACAGACAATGAATGTTCAACAGTCCTGTAAAATCTACCCGATGAAAAACGAAAGATACAGTACTGGCCTGACTGAAGTTAAACGCCATGCTTTCAAATAGCTGACAATGCTTGAAAGCCTAGTGTTCAAAAAGCTAGCAACAGAAGCTAGCGAGTGTTTACATTAACAACCCCTTTTGATCACTCGTCAGCTGTTTTGACAGCCAAAAGCTTTCAAACCTTTGAACACTAGATAGCTCTCGTTGATCACTCACCAGCCTTTTATGAAAGCTTTATAATAATGAAATTTCTGTTGGGGGTGAAAAACCGTTTTTCTGCATGGCAAGAATTATGAAATAAATAGAAGTCATGGAAATATTGAAATGCACTTATAAATAAAGTCATTATTTACGTGTACAGTAATGGTCATGAAAAAAAAACAGGAAAGAAACATATTGTGCACAGATTTTTTTCTTTTTGTGTTATTTATAATTTATCAAGAACTTTTTATTATTTTATTCAGTTGTAATTATTTTTTATCTAATTTTTTAATTACTATGTAAACCTTATTTGTACATGTTGCATTATTTGTGTTTAATTAATCGGAATTGACATGCATTTGTTTATTGTGAATGTACATGTATATTCTAAAGGTAATTTGTGACATCTGTAGGTATTGGGGCGGCTACCATTGGGGCGAAGGGTACTGAAATAAACATCATACCTTGTCGAAATATGAATCTTATCCTCGCCATAAATTAACTTCCTTTCGAAAAATGAGTCTTATCCTCGGAACACGTTAACTTCCTTATTTCCCTCTGCATTTAACTTGAGACAATAACTTCCCTGTACTTAAGAAATGATCTCCTGGGTATCATGTTTACCCCAGCGATCTTGGATATCGAGTGATCAACGACAAGCTTTCAACTGTTGCTGTGTTCAACGATAGCTGGCTAACTGAAAGCCCCTGCTGTCAAAAGGCTTTCAACCGTCGCCAGCTTTTTGACATAAAGGCTGTCAACAGTTGCTAGCGAGTGCACAAAACGGGCTTTCAATCTGCTAGCTATTTGAAAGCTTTTGTTTAACTTTCGCCCGGCCGGTACTGTATCTACTGTTATGTACATGATGTAATACAATCTATTTATAGCAATAAAATTTCCTATTATATTTTTATTTCTTATTTCTGATCCATTTTTAACCAAGAAGCATAATTGTATTGATCTCAAAACAGTTTGAATATCGATTGAGTCATTAAATCCAGGTAACGATTTGTTTGTTCGGTCGTATTATCACGCCGCTTGAATAAAATGAGATTCAACATGTTCAAGGTACAGACGAGGGATAGTTGTGTATGTCAATTGTGCCAACGCTTTTGCGCTTATAAAACTAAATGTACGATTTGGTCATGATCGTGATAATTTTTAGAAAACAAAAGTATTTCATGTAATAGATACAGTGGGTTATTTATCATATCCAAGCGACGTATGTCGCGAGGACATGGTAAAAGACCCACTCTATGTTATTTAACTAGGAGCGATAAGTAATCATTTCATGTAATCTTCAGCTATAAAATGTTTCAGTTAGTCTTCATACTGCATGTAAAAAGTGAGAGATTTTGCCTTAAATACATTTGTTGAAATTGACCAGATGTAAAAATTGTCATGTGATTTTAACAACTTAGAAACGATATATTTAATCGTTAAAATTTTAATTGTCACCATAAATAAGTTCTTAATTATCAGTACGAACTGTATGAATAAAATTGGGATAATTAAATCATATGTTATGTGCAGTTTTATGAGGAAAACCTGCAAATTCATTGATAAAAGATAACCTCCTATAATTTCGGGGGAGAACGGATATAGATCTAATTACAAGCAGCACAGAAATATGCTCCGACAAAAAGCTGAAATTTCTTTGGTTTACAGGATCGGAATACAATAGAATTCTGGCAAAGTGAGTTTACCAGTTAGTGAAAGTTTTCACAAAGTGAGAATTTACAAAATTAGGCGAAACTGACAACTGTTGTTTATTTTGCAATTTTGAGAGTCATTCATAGTGTTCGACGTTAGCAACATAAGAACGTCACAAAGCATGTTTTAGTTGTTCCGATTGTTCTAAGTGTTAACGCCCTCGCTACAATACCATATTTGGATTCAAACGGAGACGGAAATTCTATATACAAATAATTACAAGTGATATAGTGGAATAAATAAAAACAATATGAGTTCTGAGTAACTAAATAACCAAACAGCAACCGCAGAATCGCCGGTGCTATCGGATATCCAACAAAAATTCTTACAAGGCTTAAGGACAGGATGAGCAAAATGGAGTCGAAATTCGGTAAGATTGAAGCGATATCAACAAAGCTCGCAGAAATAGAAACGGTTGTTAATAACATTAGTCATCGAAAT
>JAOXYH010115377.1:0-10407 GCA_028566455.1 Botula fusca
GTTTAGCCTGTACACTAATCCATAAAAGTGTCTTGGTATAAATTTAAAGTTCTATTTCCATTTTTTACATAGGTGTAAAATGAAAATTATTATAAGAAAAAATATAGCATTGTATGGGGTGGCGCTGAACTTTTGTCGGACTGGATATTTCCTCCAGTTTATCAAAATTTGCCCGAAGCAGAAGCTATTAAACATGATAAAGAAACACTAGTTTGGAAATGAAGTATTCTTTCATTATTAAACCAAAAGAACTCGAAGGCATAACTAGAACTCTGTATCTATAGATCTCTATAAAATAAACTTTCCATATGCATATAAAACACTGATATAGAATATGTAAGTTACTGTCATAATCTTTTCCAAACACGTGTGTAAGTGAGACAATGTCTCGTTAAACATGTTAAATACATCTAACCCTTTCCCGTCCTATCTTCTTTGGACATATACCAAAACTCCTCTTCATGCCCTATATATAGTAACAAACACCACTTCAAATATAATCAGACAGGAATATCATTCAGAAATTCTTAATAAATTGTAAGGAATGACGGAAACTTGTTATATAGTCAGATACTACATCATCTAAGCGGAACAACACACTTGCAATTCCACAAGATTCCAAAACTTTGTGGAATAACGGATATCAATTAAAAAGATCGAAACATCTAGCTAAAATGTCGATTGAAAAAAAGCTTATGCAATTTGTGTGTCATATAACAATGTATACATCGGCAACAGAATATCGATGCATATAGGAAAAATCATAATTGAATCAAGGGGCGAGCAAAAACATCAAAACAAAGAGTTTGACAACAACATGAAAAAATACCCAAATAATAATAATTAATTAATATTAATGACATATAGCAAACAAAAGGTGGAAAAAACACAACACAAGAAAGAAAGCACTACCAATGTGAACTCTGTAATGATCTGTCCTTGCGGTAACTTTCGAGCACGATTTTTGTGCTCAAACTCAATATTCATCCAATCAAAATGATGTAATTGATATCTGGAGTGAAATTGTTCTACTCAAAGTAATGAACAAAATTTTATGACCTTTGGGCCAGATGTTCCAGAAGCTGTGAGCATGTCCTGCTCCGTTATCGCCACCCGTCACATTGCAGGTGGAAAGTTCCAGTGACGTGTCATGTCAGTTGAGATGTCAATCCAGTGTGACTAAAAATCCATTCCTGAGATAGATTCATCGTATCAATCATGATGGCGACCATAGATCTGAATTTCTGGAGAGATAATACATTGTATTAGCAAAAGCTGGACATAAGCCCGACTATGAAGTTTATATGTCAGTAGCTTTGCTCTGTTGAGTCATTGTACATATTATAGACACGACAGTTGCGAATTAACTGTGAAATGTGGCGACCATAAGCCGGTGTCATAGATATATAACTACTTAGAAAGGGAATGTGCACAATTGGAAAGTTAAAATCATCACGTTTGTCATTAATTGAGATTTCAATCGTCCATTGTTGTCAATGTCCAGGTATAAGTCTAGGTACGAAGCAGAAGTGAGTGTGTCAGTGGACTCTTTAATTTTAACATCACTGGGATAGATTCGATGTGGGTAACCTTTAAAGTTATGATTATTTCGAAATGTACATTATCTATAAAGATAAAGCTGGAATTAAAGGACTGGGCTATGTACTTCCCTTCTCTTTGTAGTAGCCCTTGTATGAACTTTGCTTCAGATAAAGAACAGGGTCAGAACTTGCAGAACAATATTTTGATAGTTGTGCTTGTCTCAAAGTACTGTTGTTTTTTTCCATATCTCGCGCCATTACGCGCTGAAGCGGCGTAAAACAACAACAACAACAATCAATCAATCTAAGTAATTGTTGTTTTTCATTTCAAAGTATACGCAAGACTTTCCACGATCACATACAGCTCAAATATTGTCAGCGAAGGCTTGATTGTCAAAAACTGACGCTTTTTAACAATTGGTCCTGATCTTTATAATCAGTTAAGCCAATGGTGTGCTAAAAAGAACCTAATTGATAATTTATTTCCTTTTCTCCCACCAACCCAGTCCCTGAGAATTCCCATGGCGCATAAACGACTAATTTTAGACATTTTCGGAAAAGGAATATTAAAAAGTAATCAGCATCGATCGATCAAGGAAGGAAATGGACGCTTAATCATTGAAATTCACAAATCACATTTTTTTCTTGTTATAACATTAGATATACATGGAAGCATGAATTTGAACATTTCAAACTTATCACGTACAGATACGTCTTTATACAATGGAAGTGATCCCGTGAATGTCACATCGCACAAAGACAGAAACGCTATTCTCTACAGCCTTGATCTGCAGCAGTTTCTGGAGTCAGATATACCGGTAGTCACAATATTGGGTCTGGTCTGTGTATGTGGCGTGATTGGAAACATCCATGCCGTTGTAATTTTCTCACGCTATCCTCCATGTTCCGTTACAACCTTAGTCATTAGGATGGCGTTGACCGACTTGGTAACCTGTGGCGTATGTATCCCTTTAGAGCTCGTGCAGGTACGTTACACATACGTTTATCCGTCTCGCGTTTTGTGCAAAATTACAAGATTTTTGACTCACTTTACAACTTTGACAGCAGGTATATTGCTGTTGTGTGTGGCGATAGAAAGGCGACAAAAAATATGTGCCCCGTTTAGCTGGCAGTTGTCTGTAGCTAGAGCGAAACAATTGAGTGTTATTGTTTTTGTTCTTGCTGTCTTTCTATCCATTCCAGCAGGAGTATTTTATGATGTTGCCGATCGAAAGACGGAGGTACTCAGTGTTATTGGTAAAGATTGTCGTGATCCAAAGGGAAACAAGGAGGCGAAGATTTATGCAATTTTTGTGATGACGATAATTATTACAGGCTTTTTGATATGTGCAGTGGCTTATATACAAATAGTTCACATTATCAGGAAACATCTAAAGGGAGAGAGTTCTAGATCAGCTCCATACAAGAAAGTCTCCCTTAAATCACAGTCTTCAGTCGGATCTGATAGTTTAACACTACAGTCCGTGGAACATTTAACACAACAGCAAAGAAGAGTCCGACAGCAGCGTTACAAACAGTCCCGCGCTTTGACAATTATGTTACTAATAGCTACAGGCATTTCATTTTCTGGTTATATTCTACACCTATCGGCGATTATTATCAGAACTGTGGCGGAACCCGAGGTGGTACGAAACTTGCAATCCTTTTATAGTGTACTAGTCAGAGGATACTTTCTACATAGTGCTGTCCATCCTCTTGTTTATTTTACCGTAGGACAAAGATTTAGAACAGAATGCAAACTAATATACAAACAAATTGTGCAAAAGTGTATTTCAAATAGATAACTGAATATTGCGCATGTATTGAATAATGGTTTTAAAAGAACCGTTTTGTACATATCATTCATTGTTATGTGCGTGGACAGGTTTAATAAATTCTCCTTTGTACTGAAAACAATGACTGCACTCGTACATTTTAAATACAGACAGCGAACACGACTTTGAGTGGACGTAAGAGCATTGTAACTCCTCATTTATTTAAAAGGCCCCTCTGCGCCCATGTGGCCGGTAGGAACAAAATATGGTTGATAGTTACCGTTACTTCTTACAACTGTGTCGAACGATTGCATTGTACAACCAGGCCTTGCGGTCATAGAACTTTCGAGTATGATTTTTGTACTAGGACTCGAAAATCAACCAATCAAAATGCTGGAATTGCTATTGCGAGCACGATGTTCTCCGAGCACTGAGCAAAGTTTTATGACTATGGGGCCAGTTTTGCTGCCGTTACTCTAAATAGAAAAACGGCCAATAACTGCTTTATTTCAAACCAGAATGTTTTAAATTTGAAATCCAAAAAAAGCTTTTTAACTTGTACTGCTGTTTTCTAACCGACTTTGAACTACTACTGATTTAAGCCAATTTTGCAATCACGGTATAAATAAGCGCAGCATTCTTTGAAAATTGTCTGAAAACCGCTTGGCTGATTACAACATAACCTTGTGTAGTGCTTTTCCTCATTCTATTTCTTGATAATGTTTGTTCACCACTATTAGAAGGTGTGTCATGAACAAGGCTGGAATCTATCTTGATGGTCAAGGTCATAAACCTAGTTAAAGTTTGCAAATCTTGGGTGGTCCATCCCAATCATGCCCGCCCTATATCTTGAATCCGCTTCGAATTAAGTAATGATACTTTGCATGATTATTCACCATATCAGAAAGTGTATTATGAATAAGATTGGAATCTCTCTCTTGAAGGTCAAGGACATAAACTAAGTTTAAGTTTGCAAGCCCTGGGTACCTCCATCCCAATCGTGTCCGATCTATATCTTGAATACTGCTTGGAATTAAATAATGATACTTTGTATAATTGTTCAATGTGTCCTGAATATGGTTGGAATCTCTATCTTGAAGGTCAAGGTAACAAACTTGGTTAAAGATGCCTTCATCATGATCATATCCGCTCAGTTTCCTGGTCACTGCCTATAGTAAAATGATAATACTTTGTACGATTGTTCACCGGGACAAGAAGGCATGTCGCAAATAAGATTGGAATCTTTGTCTTGATGGTCAAAGTCACGAAGTCTAACTTTACAGACCCTACATTCATGCTCACATGTCGTGTACACTCTGTATCTTGAGTACCATTTGAAGTTAAATGATGGCTCTTTGTGTAATTGTTCAAAATTACTAGGAAATGCGTCACAAATAAGATTGGAATCTCCATTTTGAACTTGGAAGTTGAACTTGAAGGTTAAGGTTGAAGTTGAACTTGAAGGTTCAGGTCACAAACTTAGCGAAAGTTTGTAAACCTTAGGTGCCTCCATTACAAAATGCGTTTTTTTAAGTTGAATGATAATATTTTGTTTATTCACCACTAACAGAAGGTATATTGTGAATAAGAAAGGGATCTCTGCTTTGATGGTCAAGGTCACAAAATTGGTTTAACTTTGCAGGGTCTGGATCCATGTTCCTAGGTTCCACTCTGTATTTTGAGTACCGTTTAGAGTTGAATGATGATACGTTATATGATTGTTCACCACAGCTAGTAGGTGCGTCACAAGATCAAAAGCTGTACCTTGAAGGTTAATGAAGCACATAAGCGGGACCATCAGAAGATGGTGACCATCTCGAAGTTATCTAGTTGGTCTTCATAAGGCTATAATGACGAGTTACATCTGTTATGTTCAAGATGGCCCTAGCTTACTCTTTATTAGAAACAATCAGCTACATCTTGTTCCGGTCTAAAAACTGATATATGGTGATGTATGGATTTTAGTTTTTTTAGAGAAATTTCTACATATTTTGTAAATAGGGTCTTATGTGCTATATCCGCTGATAGTGGCCATCTTAAATGCAGTTGGGGAATCACCGGACACACTTTTGGAAGTGTACCATCCAATGTCACTTTTCCTTAAAACTGGCTATAGCTGGTTTTTACATATTTTTTTACCCTAAGGTCCTTTGTCGACTATGTTCACGATAGTGGTCATCTTAGATGGCGGTCAGGGTCAACAGACCTATTTTGAAAGACCATCCATGCCATGTTTCCTTTAACTTTGCATGCTTGTTTCAGAGAAGATGTTTTCCCATTTTTCCCATAGGACCTTATGTTAAAGTATGTCCACTATTGGACATGAAACGATTAATTTTATTCATTCACTTCACAGCTGAAGGTATTAATTTAGTGTATAATACGACCTTTTGTAGTTCAAAGTTGGTAGAGAGTAAAAACCGTTGTAAAGAACGTTAAATGGTTACGAAAACATCTATGGTCATTTGCGAAACTGAAATCTCGTAATGGTAATCTAATTATCACATCCCTTAAATATGTACGAATGGAATAATTTGCCAAATATGTTTTTGGACAACTTTTTTACATTTAAGGTCAGTTGCCAGTTATCACAAACATGAAAGTTCATTAACAGTATTTTGGAAACCCTCCTTACTTTCAGACATAATTAGAAGGTTATCTGCAAATGAGAGAGAATAAACGCCCGAGTTCAAAAGTCTAGGGTTTACACTCTTCAGTATTAAGCCTGTACTATTAAGGTCATTTATAAAGGTATAAAAAAGATTGGGACAAATAGAGTCTCCTTGTGTATCACCTCTTAGGACTTCAAAATATTCAGATGATTTTATCAAATTTTCCGAGCATATTCTTAATAGTACCGTAACAATCTTTCTTTATCACTATTGTATCTAGTTGTAAAGCAAGCCATCTCAATCACTGTTGTAGCTAGTTGTAAAGCAAGCCATCTCTGCACATGAAGTCGAAGGTTTTTAAATCCACAAAGCACAAGTTTAATATCTGACTTTTTATTACTATGTAGATATTTACTAATACGGGTTTCAAGTGCAATAAACTATCAGATTTTTGTAATTTTCACGGAACTCAAATTGGAAATTGGTGTTTTATATTTCATAAAAGCAATTGTAACATATTGCCACTCAGTTCATCAGCGAAATACCTCTTTAATTTGAGGGATCATGCTTGACACTAGATTTTTATATATAGCAAAATTAGGTTATCCACTCCACTGCACTCGGAAGTGAGCAGTTTGTAAAATCAAATTCAGCAATGTAGCTAATGTTATTTAGTATTACTACAACATTAAATTAATATTTAGCGCTTTCGAGTTTTCGTTGTTAAAAATAAGTGCGAGCATAGATGTACAATGTATAAACCCATTCTAAAATAGAAATTTTTTTATGCGAGTTTTCTTTCGTGGTGCGGGCGATTTGTTTTTCTTTTCGGAATACATAATTTTAATGCACGTTTTAATTTCAGGATATGCAAGTGATTTTTTTTTTCAAAGCAGCAAAATACATGTACAACTGAACCATGTGTTGTGTATAGACATATGAACATGTTTTTGAAAAAAATGATGTAATCGTTGTAAATGTGTTGTTAAATTAAAAACCGTTTTAGCAACAATAAGTTCGATGTAATTTTATCAACTCTTTGATACATAACAATGCATACAAGAAAGCCAGGAATCGGATCTTGAGTTGTTGTCACGTCTCTGTTATGTTTACACTATGTACATGTATTATTGTACATTATTTAATGCATTATTAGATAGATAGCTGTCTTTCGGGGTCATGACATGCCTCTTTTAAAGGAAAAATGTTTCAATAGTCTACTATAACAGATCCGTCGATGACATAATATACAGTTTTTTAATGGATATTCCGGCAATAGAGCAAACTATTTCCCCCTGATGTGCAGAAAAGACAAGAGTGATCATCCATTGTCCAAGGCCTTGGCCGAGGGGCAATAGAACATTTTTGTCTTTTCTGTACAAAACAATGACAATATCACGGAAATATTCTCGTAATTGCGAGATAAACATAACTTTTGGCCTGGGCGAAATCAGTTTTACGGTCCATATCTTGGCCCTCGAGCAATCTATATTTCGTGATATATTCGTCCTAAAAACAATTTGGGCCTGTATTATTAACAATCGGCTTCCTGTTCTGGCGGATAAAGTATATACAAAGACTAAAATCTGTATCCATTGCTTGTGCTTGAGACCAATCTATGATGTTTCGAGTGTTGGCTCCTCTCGTATCACTATCGCCTTCATCAAGCTCCGATGACAAGGACAAGCTTCTGATATAAGCTGTTGTGTGGCTTTCCTACAGATGGCTTGTACAGATTCATTTGGTACCTGCATCTCTAGTCAGTATCTGTATCCAAAGGTAGACGTCTTATAGGACATCTGCGTTGGTTTTACCAATTCAAAGACTACTTGTATGGATTCAGGTTTACCATCATGACCGACAACAACGCGGTCACTTACGTACTAGCAACAGCCAAATTAGATGCAACTGTATATCGTTGGTTGGCGGCACTTGCAGCATTCAAAATCGAGGGACAAGGTATGGACCGTTGAACTGATTTTGTCCAGGCCAAAAGTTACGTTTATCTTCGTAGCATGGTGTATAAATATGGCAAAGGTTCAAGTTTTTAAAACCTAGGCCAAATAAAAGTCAAAGGGATATAATATTGGCATCAATGGAAAGCATTGAACCTATAGCATACATGTATATGCAAATATACATGTATATGCAAGATAACAGTACTTTATCTGCAACACAAATGAAAATTATGGTCGAAGTAGGATTTTCTTTAAGTCTGTCAAAGGTCAAATAATGGTCACAAGGTCAATATTTTTTTACAACTAATGAAAACCAATAATCTAAGCCCTACTTCAAATACCTCAAGAGATATAGCCAAGGTTAAAGTGAAGGTCAAAGGGATATGCAATTGGTATTGATGGAAAGCTTTAACCCATAGCATTTGTATGCAAGATACATGTATCGGAACTCTATCTGTTATTCATGAAAATTTTGGACAAAAGTAAAATTTTCTTTAAGTCGGTCCAAGGTCAAGGTCAAGTCGAAAAGGATTTGCTATAAGGTATACGAATACCAAATATATAAGCACGACTTTATTTTTGGTTAGTTTTTAAAAGGTATGCTAAGGTCAAAGTGAAGGTCAAAACGATATAAAAATGGTGTCATGTGAAAGCTTTTAACTCATAGCATATGTATGCAAGATATAAAGCTTTATCTGTTACAAAGTGAAATTATGGGAAAAAATATAGATTTTCTTGAAGTCAAAAGGTCAAGGTCAAGTATATAAGGCCACAATTTTCATGACCTACGAAAAGGATATGCATGCTAATATCTAAACCTCAAACGATATGGCCACGGTTAAAGTTTTTGCAAACAGACAGACGAACAGGGCAAAAACTATACCTGAAATGTTCATCATAATATATATAAATCAAATTATTGTAATTAAACAAGAAAACGTATATTTAACGCTTTATCTTTATTGACTCTAACAGCAGCGAAGTGCATTGAAAATTTTCTCATCAAAGCTAGAACCAAAAAACCCCGAAAATAATAGTCATTACATTAATTATACGCTGATAGGATGTAGGCTCGACCGATTGAAATAAAAATACAATATGAGAATAAAATAAAAATGAAAACTATGACAAGAAGAAAATAAGAAAAAATTCTAGACTTGTATTCATGTGCTAAATGCTCAATTTAAGTGCAATTCGCAATCTTAAAGTGTTTCTATGGGTGGTTTTAGAGGTATAGCGTGAATTGCGAATTTTTATAAACGTACTTGTAACAGCTTCAGCTGTATTTAGAGTTGTTTTACTTTTATGAACCAAAACATGCTGTAAAACGTTTTGGACAAAATTTTGGTCGAAATGAAGAAAAGGGGGAGGCTGGGTCCAGTCCAATAGTACCTGTGATTGTATATCAATTTTGTACATCATGTGTTAAGCATGTGCTAGTCGATTCATTCATATGACAGACATTAAAGTTAATGAGGGCTGACCGTGAGAAAGAAAGTTACATATTTCACACATTGTTACCTTTCATCAGACGAGTGCATGTCAGCCGCAAACATCAAACGAATTTAACATTGCAGTACTATGGAACTAAACAAACAAGATGACGTAAGCTTCAAGCGGACGGAGATTACTTTAAAGGTATCACAAAAATATTGTTTCCGGTTACTCGAAGCTTGGCTGTATTAAAAAAAAGGGGGGGGCGCAATTTACAGTTGACATTGTCCATTTACATTGTCCATTTACAGTTGATCAGAGTGTCAAAAAGTTTTCTCAAAGAAAATAAAACTTTTAGACCCTATGTGTCCCCTGTTTGAAACAATTCTATTTGCAAATCACTCTGATAACAAGGCAACCTCTTTAATGATGGTCTCTGGACCAACTGGGATAGAGACGACAAATATGTTTTTCCCTCGAGAATTTTCCATAATCTATTTTCTCTTGCAATATTTTTATATCTGCTCAATTCTATTTCTAAACTGCAAATTATGCGATAATGTAGACCCGGGGAAAAGGGGTGGGATGGGGGGTTAACTTGGACGAAGTTTAGGTACGGACGTGCGGCCAGGACTTTTTATGACCCTATCCATTCATATGCCTATAATTTTTTAAAACTATACTCATTCATATACAAGATGCTTCATGTATACTTGTGTTTGGGTTTGATGAAGCGCAGGTTATAAATTGGATCAATATATCAGAACTCTGATGTACTACTAATTGACATTTTGGTCATTAGGATTATGACAGTTGGGAAGATTATAGATTATCTCCTCATAAACAAGAAGAAAATGTTACCCATTCAACCACCAGTAAACATCTGAGGCAAAATTCCTACTCATTCATATACTTCACAGTCTCAAAATATTCTTAGCCAGTCCAGCCGCACGTCTGTATATACTTTTGTATTGGAAGTTACCTATTCTGGAACAAATTTCATTTTATTATGGGGCTATATCAAAAGCGCGACATATCAAAAGCGCGTCAATCAAAAGCGCGAATTTGCTATATATCAAAAGCGCGA
>JAOXYH010115488.1:0-10407 GCA_028566455.1 Botula fusca
CAAGCCTCAGATAGGTTAGGGAAATGATGACAAAACTAATGAAGAGAGCATATGAAATGAACTGAAAAAATTAATGGGTCTTACAGTAATTATAATGATGGAGTGAACATTTAAAATCATGTTTGTTTTTCACAGTTGTATTTTTCCTCTGTGGTGTTTGTCTTATATTATTCAATAAAGGTAATATTTACACTTTGTTGTGTTTTATACGACCCCAAAAAATTTTTGCATTGTTATATGTTATGTGTTGTTTGTGAGCAAATCAAATGTCATTGCGTCCATTTTGAAAATCCAGCGGGGTCTTCGGACACAATTTTGGTAGAGGATCATCCACGAAACATTCTTACCAGCAGAGACATGCATGTCTTTGCTACCAGGTATAGTTCAAACTCGCTTACTTGTTTTGAGAACAGGTTGAAATCTGATGTAATGATGACCATATTGAAATTTTGGGTGGGTTATTGGACACAGTTTTGGTAAAGTACCACCCAAAAACATTTCTGTTGAGTTCGGTTTGAATTGGCAAACTGCATGGTTTCAGAAGAGAAGTCGAAAATGTGTCTGCTAATCAGAGGACATGGCTGTCCTATAGAAAATCCGATGGGCAAGTCGGACAGACATTTGGTCAAGGACCATGCAAGGAATATTCCTGGCAAGTATAGTTTCAGTTTGCCTGTTGGTTTCAGAGATAGACGAGAAGTTGAAAATGTATCAGCCAATCAGATGTCATGTTGGCCATATTGAAAAATCGGAAAGGGTCACTGGACTGCATTTTGGTAGGAATCATCAAAGGAACATTCCTACCAATTATAGATCAAGTTTGTCCATTGGTTGCAGAGGAGCAGTTCAAAGTTAGTCTGCCAATCGGATGTCATATCGATCATACTGAAAATCCGGAGGGGTCATCAGACACAGGGTTTTGTAGAACACCATCGAAGGGTTATTCCTGTTAAGTATAGTTCAAACTGGCCAATGGTTTCATAGGAGAATTTGATGTGCATCAGCCAATCTTATGCCATGGTGGCCATATTGAAAATCAAGTGGAATCATTGGACATAATTGTTGTAGAGGAAAGTCGGTAAGGAGCATTCCTGTCAAGTTTGTCTCAGATTTGCCAAGTGGTTTCAAGGAAAAAGGCAGAAATTTGTAAGGAAATCCGATGTCATGGTGGCCATATTAAAACTCCGGTGGGGTTATCCGGGAACATTCCTACCATGTATGGCTCAAATTGGCAGAGTGGTTTCAGATAAGAAATTGAACATGTATCAGCCAACCAGATGTCATGTCGGCCAGATATGAAAATCTGATGAAGCCATCCAGGGACAATATAATACTGATATAATAATAGATAGTCCTTGGGCCATTGGAGACAGTGCTGGTAGAGGACTGTCGAAGGAACTTTCATGCCTAGTCTTGTTCAAATTGGCTCTGAGATTTCAGAGGAAAAAAGCTTTAAATGAACAGTTTACGACAACAACGGACGCTCACAACGGGTGCCAAGTGATGACAATAACTCCCCTTGGGAGTTGGCCAAGTGAGTTAATAACTGGTTAATAAAACAAGAGGCTCTCAAAGAGCCTGTATCGCTCACCTAATATACCTGCCCCTTTTATGAGTCATATATTTGCAGCACAAACAGAAGCTACACGGCTAAGTGTGTGTACTTTTTGAAAGTTGACAACCTAATAAGGACCTTGCATGCCATGTTTGCACTTGTTTAAGGGACGCAATTTGTTAGCATTTTCCCTAGAGGGTCCTATGTCCGCTGAGAGCGTCCATCTTGGATGGAAGTACGGGTCACCGGTCACCGGACACAATTTTGAAAGTAAGCAAACCAAGTTCAATTCATGGCATGTTTGCTTTAAACTGGCTTCTTAGTTTCAGAGAAGATTTTTTTTCCATAGGGTATTATGTTAAAACAATGCTTGCTGATGGCTGCCATCTGTTCTGTTCTGTTCTGTAAAATCCCTCCTTTATAGGAGCACCTCTTACGATTTAAGAGTATTAAGCTAAAACTTTTCAGTTAAAATGTAAATGTATCTCGGGTTTCCTGACTGTCAGTTTCACCCAAATTTTAAAAGGTAATAACAAATCTATCTGCAAATGTACTTTTAAAAGGTAAAAGTTATGTGTGGTGTGGCTGCCCTCACAGCCCCTTTCTCTTAGACGTGGGTACAGTGTTTAAAAGCGCTAGCCTTTGATTGTACATAGCAAAGCAAAGTCTTCTAGCAATATATTCGTACTGGTATAGTAAAGCTCTACAGTTACATGCACAGTTACATGAGCATAGTACACTAGTTGGGTCAATTATATGTGCACAGTCTACAGTTACACTAATGTTAGTGTTACAGGTAGTGCAGGGTTCCAAGGATTCAAGCAGTGATTGAAGCTCACTAATATATGGTTTTCTAACATCACTTAACGCCGTGCATTTCATCAGAAAGTGTTCAATTGTTTCAGCTTCGTCTTTACAGAGAAGACAGGTTGGATCAACACTGTTTTGATTAAAGACAGATTTATTACTCTGCAAATGGAAAGTTCCTGTTAGTATACGCAACTTCACCGGTAATCTAGCTATGTCTCTAACTGAAGTGCTAACACTTGCCAGGGCAGAGTGCAACCTATTTCGTTCGTAGTTAGCAGTAACAAGCCATTTCAAGGTACTATAATAATTAGCCATCTGGAGTATATAAGTCGTCCAATACTGATTGACTGCCTTTTTAACTCTAGACTTCCATGCCACTTTTCTAGGTGGATTCAGAAGTAATTCATGTGCCGATCCCAAGTTATACTGGGCCAAAACATTGCGTATTTTTGAAAACCAGCTATTATCGGAAAATCCATGCATTGCTATTTGTCTCTCTGCTAAGGTCTTCTCTATTCCTTCCCCTTGTCTGCAGATGTTACCGAACATGCCAAGAGATAGTTCATGTATTCTACCTTCGACTGGGATGGTTCCTGATAAGATGTATATTGCTGGATCTGCGGTGTTTGTCGGTATGGAGAGAATTTGCTTAAGGGACTTCCTATAGTAGATTTCTAACTGTTGTAGATCAATTCTAGTCGGTATAAGTACTTCTAGCCCATATAGCAGCACTGGTAGAACATATGTGTGATAGAGATGAAGGCAGGAAGAGGGGTTGAGCCCATTTTTCCCATGCATACCAGCTCCCATAAGACTATAGGCTGTTCGTCTTGCCTTAGAAGTGTTATTCTGTAATTGTACATATATAGTTTTCTTTGCTTGCTCATGATGTTGGATACCCAGATGTACCGCTGTTTGAGGTTTTGGCATTTCATTTTCTCCAATATTAAAACAGAACTGAGTTGATTCTGGTTTTAAACTTGACTTGAGAATAACGCTTTTTGTGGGCTGCAACTTATATTTTTCAACTATGCTATAATTCTCAACAGTTGAGATCAAGGTTTGAAGATCTACTGCATTCGATGAGATTAAGGCAATGTCATCTGCACAAGTTGGTGCCACACATGGAATAGTTCCAATTTGATAGCCTATCCCACTGGAGGTTATTTGGTCGAGGACGTCATTGATGTATAATTTATACAGATCAGTGCTTAATATCCCACCTTGACGTACTCCTTGGCTGACATGGAATGGGTTGGAGATCCTATTACCCCATTTTACCGATGTTTTGGCATTAACACCTAGCTGGTAGACTAACGACCACAATTTTCCTATTACTCCTGCTAGAAATAACTTTCTGTACAAACTTGTGTGGCATACCACATCGAAGGCTGACTTTGCATCCAGGAAAGCTATATACACTGGATTCCTCTTGCTTAGACCATCTAATATACATTCTTGAAGGATAAGGGCACTGTATAATGGAGATACATCAGAAGTAAAGCCTCTCTGTAAGGCATTTTGCAGACCAACTATAACATTTTCCAACTTCCTTTTCAGAAGGACTTCTATAACTTTTTCCAGAACTGGTAGTACAGTAATGCCTCTGTAATTTTTAGCATCTTTTGCTGACCCTTTTTTCTTAAAGACTGGTGTTAATAATCCTTGCTTCAAAGAGTCTGGGACGTAATCAGAGTCACAGATGTTGTTTATTAAAGATGTTACCATTCTTAGTAAATTTCTGCCACCGTATTTTAAATGTTCAGCTGTTATCCCAAAGATGTCAGGGGATTTATTTGGGTTGAGTGATTTTATGGCATCTTCTACTTCCTTTGTTGTAAAAGAGAGTTCTTGTTGGTCCAGTTTACAGATGGAGATAATTACGTCCAAATCAAATTCACGGTTAGTGTAGTCATCCCGTTTGTCTTCTTCTTTTGTAGCCAAAGTTTTGAAGTGTGTATTCCAGCCTTCCAATATATCGCATGGAGTAGTATATGTATTTTCTCCTACTGTTAGCTCCGTTATTCTTGTTCCCTCTCCTTTTTTATGGGAGTTGACTAATCTATAGAACGTTTTAGTGTCTTTGAAGCAAGCATTCATAATTTTCTCATATCCTTCATCTCTTAATCTGGCTATTTCCCTTCGACGAGCTCCTCTTAATATCTTTTTTGTTGAGTTTTTGCGGTCTAGTAAGAATCCGCTGCTTGGTTTATTGTTGGCCTTCCATTCAAACAGCGCTGTTTTATTATTTCTCAAGGCTATTGCGATCTCTTCATTCCATATATGCCTATTTTTCTGTTTGCTTTTCTGTTTCCGTGGTAAAGCCTCTTGTTGGGCTTCAAGTATAGCGGACTGTAATTTTTCGATATTTAAGCCTTCCTTCATTATTTTTGATTCGATTGCTATTAATTTCCTATCTAGAATGATTTCATATTTTTCTTTATCCATTTTGTCCCAATTTATTTTATTAAATATACTTTTTCCTTTATCTTCCTCCTTTGTCCTGCCCATTTTAATTTCACTTTGAAGATTTATATATATGGGGTAATGATCAGACGTATTATTCGAAAGATGATCCAAAACTGTGGCCTCAAGGTTATGTTTACCAAGGTTTGAGTGCAACAAGAAGTAGTCTATAGTAGAAACTTCCCTCCCATTTGGATGTACAAATGTTGGCATTGGTGGTAAAGCAAGGACATAACCACATTCCCCGATAAGTGCATTTAAACATCTTTTTCTAACAGACGACTCTCCTGTTCTAGCTAGGTCGCAATTCCAATCGCCACATAGTATGATATTGTGATCTACACTATATTTCCGGTCAATTTCGAATAGTATGTCTAAGCATTCCTGGAATTCGTTGTCAGAGTTTTTACTACCTCTTGCTGGCATATAGACAGAAACTACTAACAGTGGTATTGGATCAATATTCAATCGTATGCAGACTATCCTTTCATTACCATCCCCGAAATCTGCATCTACCAGATGGTCTATGTTGTCTTTCCATAGTATTGCTACCCCGCCATATCCCCTAGGTTTCTGAGTAGGGGGTATCGGATTGTTATCATCTACTGATTTACTCTTTGCTCTTACATTTGTGAAGAGATTACCAATCGTTCCTTGCTCAAAGTTAAAAAGCCAGTGCTCTTGTAAACAAATAATATTTGCCGATTTCAATAATCCCAGTATGCAATCACTACTGTTGATGACATTTTTACAATTGTATGATACAATATGTACAGACGTGCTATCATTACTGTTGCTATCTATCCATTTTCGTTTTGACTGTTGCCCAGGCCTAAAAAATCTTTGTCAAAATTCACAGAACTGCTATCGACTACGATTTCTGCCTTTTTGCACAGGTTAAAATCTAAAAGTTCATTTTGAGCTGCATCTGTAGATGTATAAGGATCTGAGCTGTTGAGCTGTTTTTCTTCAGCGACCTTGCTTGATAAATTTAATGGCCCAGCATGCATAATGGTTTTCGGGACGCAAGCCATTTCTTGTTGACTCGAACTAATGTCTCGACACTCTTGATCCGTTTCCTCACAGATGTCTCTGGAACTAGCCTCGTTCTCTACCATCACATCATTCAGTGGTTCCGCATCAGTATTATCTATGGTACTACAGTTGTTTTGTTTCTGAGTGGTCAAATGGGCATCCCGTGGAATGTACTCACCAATATTTGAACGACTTGGTCTTCTTGCATGAGAGAAGCTTGGGTTTTCACGTTTGTTTTCTTTGCTCATTGCTAAAAGCGGTACTCCTTCATAAAAGTGCTTCCTGTCATTTGTCCGAGTACTCATGGGGATATTACCACTGTTTTCTTTATGCTGATCATGCGGCCGGCTCTGCTGTTGCGTTGCCCTAGTGCTTTTATCCATATCTGTATGTTTTCCGGTATTTTGCGTAATTGTGTCTTCATTCTGATATGTTGGTACGCCCTGTTGGAAGGGAGGAGGAGGCTGACGAGCAAAACAATTTGGCGGTGGATGCCTGAACGGTGGTAACTGCGTCATCCAGGGAGGCATAGGCTGCATGAGATATGGATATGGAGGGGGTGGCGGATATGTTCCTCCGTGATACTGAGGCATTACATACGGGCTATAATACTGAGGTATAGACTGTGCTCCAAATGCATGTTGCTCCAGAACTTGCAGTTTCTTTTGCAGTGTATTAATTTCCAATTCATGTATCCTTTGGTAAAGAGATCTAGTTTCCTCAATATGTGTCAATCTAGCTTTAATTAGTCTTATGTCTTCTTGTTCTACATCTTTTGTGAGGTTAGACGTACCATTATAACTGATATTATTGCTACTTCTAGAGTCCAGATCTGCCATGTTAATTGAATTTAAGGGCGCCTCATCCTTCAGTCCTACCATTTTCATTCTTAAAACTCTATTTGTATTTTCCAGCTCATTAACTTTTGCTTCTAATTTCATTGTGTTACTTTTGAGTAATGTCATATCTTTAATACGATCGTCCATTTCTGCTTTTTCTTTCTTTAGTTCGTCTTCTTTCTTTTTCAATTTTGTTTCTCTTTGCCGAAGATCCTTATTGTAATTATCGTTCATTTTGGCATTTTGAGTTTTCGCTCCACCAGTTCCATCTGCGTGCCTCCCATTGTCCATTGTTATTCCAGGTGTTTCATTGATAAGCATAACATCAGTGTTACTTTGTATTGTTCTGGATGGTGTTGCTACGGTAATTTGTGGCTGGCTTGTTCTACTTCAAAAATATTTTTGACACCAAATGTACGGTGTATTGTAACGTTCTGCCTCGCGGTCGCAGTTCCTCCAGTAACGTCCTACATATACTAAAAGAGGAATAAGCAACAGACAGCATAGGGATCAAAGATACATTAGATGAAAAACAACTTTGAATGGGGATGTTTGAAACGTGTGCTTGCAGAAACAATGGCTGCAGGAGTCATTGTAGTCAAGACAATAAAATACCCAGAGTAATTTTTTTGAACGTAGGATACCCACGGTACTATGTAATATTATAGGAATTTTCCCCGAAACCGGAAGTGACGTATGCCCCAGAAATTGTTGTGGTTTTACGCCGCACCAGCACGCAATGGCTATATGGCGGCGACCTAAAAATCAGGTGTATAATACTTAAGGTTATAGATCTGGTAACCGGGATAAGCACCGTAGTTAGTACGCATGCGCAGGATATGTAACATGCGCACAACCGCTTTCACTTTGAAGTAACCCTTCAAGAAAGGAGGCAAAAAAGAATAACCCAGATCTGAGACACGAAAGCTTGTTCAAACAGTCTTTGTTACTAATACTATAGGCGTTATTAACCACAGATTAGATCCGTGAAACTGTTACGGACTCGTCAGCTTCGGTAGGTTAAAATGTAGCTCACCATCGAAGAGAACAAGCCTAGATCCAGTAATGGAGGAATTTATACCTCCAGAATAAACTGCACCTAAACCGAAACACCTACCGTGTGTCTGTAAAGGGCACTCTTGCGAATGGAATTTTTAGGTAACTATATAGAATAAGTGACCAAAACTCTGGGATGACGCTACTATAGTATTTGGGCCCGACAGGCAGCCCCATTCCCCAAGTCAGAAAAATTTCCAATTTCCCAAGCATAAATGCTTTTTTTTCGGATATTTTTTGGGTCTGTTCCGGAAACGATCACCGAAGCTATTTCCGACGGCCATTTCCGATCCGCGTCGAAACTTATTCAACCGGAAGCACGTTTTCGTTAATATTGACAACGAAAGGTATGATCAAAGTTTCAAATAAATGATTAAATAAAGTGGTCATGTTCCCCCCTTTAATTGAGTGAACTGACTTAAGTAAGGTATTTGTTTTGCTTTGTTACACTTACTGAATTGTATTTCATAAAACTCAACACCGCATTGGTCTAATTGATAGAGTAAACGTTTTAAATAAGTTTTTATTTCATTTTCAGATACGAGTCGCAACTCGAAATATTATGTTTCTTAAATAAGAAAGAGGGACAGTGAAGGCAGTCTTTTAATAATCTGTTTTCTCAAATCTGATTCATCTTCATCATCGCCATGTAATTCAGGAAAAGATATAAATGACTCTATTCCTAATAACAATAATGTTAACAGTAACTGTACAGGCCCAAAACACGGTGAAGCACAAGAAGTGACCTTGCTGACTGAAGGCAATGACTCTGTCATAGTTGATCACATTTGTCAGTCTACTGCTACTTCAAGCAGTGCAGAAGAACCTGTAAATGCCACTAAAAACAAACAAGATGATAATACATGTATGACAATTCAGTACAAGTCTTCATCAATTTCACCAGCAAAACAAAAGCAACATTCTTGGTCAACCACGTAAAAAATGGATACATGTGTAAAGTCTGTCAAGTCTTTACAACATGTAAAGAGAAACAGGATTCAGAGAAACCAATTATTTCTGCTGCAGTAAACTGGAAATCTCACGGAGGACATCTTGACAGAAAATTTGACAAAAATGAATGTGTATACAATGGGTGTTCAAAAGCAAATTGCGTACATGGAGTCGCGATCAAAAGGGACATTGGTGGATCAAATTTTTGAAGGGGTCGGAAAAGTGGAAGAAGAAAAGCGATTATGCAACAGAAACTACATAAAAAAACTTTAAAAAATATTGTACTTTATGATAAAAAAGATGGGCACATTCTGATAATTTTTAACATCTTGTTAAATTTATAGCTTTTGAACTTATATCTGATTTGAAATCTCATATTGTAAATGAGCAGGATATTTCTTACTTATCTGATTATTCAACAGATCACTTGTTAGGTGCAATTAATGAGTTCTTAGAAAGAAAGGTGTTAGATGAGTTAAAAATCAGAGTGCTTTTGCTATGATGGCAGACGAGTCAACAGATGGAGGCAATCTTGAGCAGTTTGCAATCTTTTCTAAATTTATGTCTTAAAGTGGGCAAAGTGAAATTTTGTGGGGTTTAGTCAAAGTTGATAATGTAACTGCAGAGAAATCAATGGATGCTATGAGTACCTTTTTATTGGCAAAAGGCTCAGATATAACTAAAAGCTTTAATTTTTGTTTCTTTTGACGGGTGCAATACAATGAGTGAAAGTGTAAAGGGTGTACAAAGATTGTTCAAACACCAGTCTTTATATTGTGAATATGTAAACTGCAGGAATCATAAACTGGCATAATGCTTTAAGCATGAAATGAGTAGGTACCCAGTATTAGAGGAATTAGACAGATGTATTGTTGCATTTGCAAATATTTTTGAAAACATTGCTATAAGGCAGTCAATTTTATCTAGTGTGCAGACTGTAAAAGGTGAAAAGGTTCTCCTGCCTATTTAACCTTCTGTAACAAGGTGGCTTTCTCATAAAGACTGCTATGAGAAAAGTGTTTGATAGGTTTTAATCCTACATAGATGCACTTGACCAGGTCTCCCAAAAAAAGAAAGAGCCTGAAATTTTAGGTGTTCGTATGGTTTTGCTTAAGCCAAAAGTTGTTGCTATGTTGTTGGCTCTGTGTGATATTTTGACTGAAACAAATAAATTGAGCTTGATTCTCCAACAAGAAGACTTAAATTTTACTAAACTGCCATTGTATATTAAAAGTACAGTAAATGATCTTGAAGAAAAAGCTGAAAATTTAGAAAATTGTGAACATTTCTCAAAATTTGACAGTCTCTTAGATATAATTTAAGAGAGAACTCCTTTAGCTAAAAGAATGCGGAGTGACAAAGATAATTCACCTGATAGTTTTGACTTAGAAAAAATGATTAGAGAGACACTTAAACCTATGATTTTAGATCTGATCAATTAAATCAATGATGCCTTTGTCTTGTCAAATGTCCTGATATCTTTTGGGGTTTTGGATCCTAGAAATATTCCAGAGGAACTTGGATATTCATGAATATGGTCTTGATGATATTGAAACATTAGGTAAGCACTATGCCTATCCAAAGACTGATATTTTTAATGGATCAGAAACTAGACCTGATCCTGATTTAGATCCAAAAAAGCTTAAATCAGAATTCATGAGCTTTAAGCACAAACTGTATGTGGGTGTACATTCG
>JAOXYH010115599.1:0-10405 GCA_028566455.1 Botula fusca
TCTTATATGCAATGAAAGTTGTCCTGAAATTTTGAGGAGAGCTTCAGTTTGGATGTAACTACTGGTATGGGGAGTGTTACATTTTTTGAAATGCATATAAAAAATACAGGAATTTTTAAAATTGCAAAAATTAACATAGAACCCTTTGGGAATTTGTTTGGTGGTTTTATTCCTAGATGCGTTAGGAGTAATGAGTTGTCAAAATGTCAAAATATGAGTATTTTCCAATGAGAGCAGATTTCTCGGAGGTGGGGTTGCGATTTAGCGGCCGTTCGTTTCTTACCTCTATTTTTTTTTCGGGGTTCGTGTGGACATAGATTTCAACAACGCCGAAAACAAGCAAAATCCTTGAAAGCAAAGATTTTTAATCCTAAAAAAATACTAACTTTATGAAATTTTGTTTTCATTACTAACTTTGTGAAAAAAGGGGGTCCAGTGGTCGAGTGCCTGTGGTAATAATATTAAATCAACAAGCCGAATGGAAGGATTTTTTAAAAAAGGATTAGAAATAGACTAAAATTAACAGCGACGAATAAAAAACAGATCTGTTTAATTAAGGATGGATCCACTGTTTAATCTAAGAGTGCTAAAATGAAGAGTTAGCACAAAATTCTAACGGTTTTCTTTATAACGAAAAAGTGTGTTTGAATGTACTTTTCCAATAGTTAAACAATCCTCAGTTTAAGTGCCATTTTAAGATTATTCTTTCTTTTATTTATTAGTGAAACCTGCCATGGAATCCGTGTGTTATCCGTAAAAAGTTGCCTGTGCTTGAGATGTATACTGTATGCATTTACAGTAATGAAGTTACTGTTCGTGAGAATATATTTTATATGTGTAGCATTGCATTTTTTCATTTTAGATACATGTATTAGTTCCACTGCTAAACGTTATGAACAGTCGATCAGAATTGTAAGCCCATTTCGTCGTACTTACCATTTTAATCAGGTTTTCTCGCAGATATCTCGAGGAGCATCCTGTCGTTTTTTTTTAAATGTTTCCATGCGATTCTCTTGCTTTAGTGTCGAGCTAAATGATTCTAGTGTTTATAAGATTACCGTGTCAGTTTTTAGTAATTTGTTGATTCATTCCGCAGCTGGAAGCTAACATCTATAGCCTAAGTATATAACCCTTTGCAGAAACTCATTTCCGGAATATTGAATATGACTCAAAATTTATATTTTAAAACAGGCTATTTCCTGTGGTGGGCAGATGAACTGGTTCACAGCAATGATGTGCAACGAAGTCAGAGACTAGCGGTTTTTAATCCCTGTTAATGTACATGTTATATTATCTTATTATATAAATTATTCATGTTCTTTTCTGCCCAACATACTTTTAATCAAACTCGATTATAAAGAAGGAAATGCTTCCGTACTGCAGCGAATCTGTATTAGTACCAGTGCACTAGCCAACAAGAGAAATAGCTCGTACTTAATAGTTATTTCGGTTTCCGGAGATGAGTTTCTAGAAAGGCCAATAGTAATGGCCTTCGTGAACTCGACATGAGGTACAAGTTGCTCATACCCAAAGACTAGAGTAGACATTTAAAAAAAAAAAAAAAAAAAAAAAAAAACTGGAATGATTTGAACTTCGGTAATTGCTTGGTGACGTTTCAATAATTTATTTTTCAAATCATTTTGGTACTTAAAATTACCAAAGTTTAAATAATTTCCGTTTCCAAGAAGAAAACGTCTACTGTTCTTCCTCTGCTAAACGGGATAGCAAACCAGTTTGTCTGTTGAGTGGGTTATTTCCCTTAGCATGAAATTCTAAGAATCAGAGTCAAAGTCGTTAATTGGAAATAGACTATTATTATGTTACATACCTTCCTCGGAATTGCATTCCTCAAAAGGAATCGGAAATAATAAATTCCATTCTACCTGGAAGTAAAAAAATAAAATAAAAATGAAATAGAATAAATGTGTAAAATGCGTTAAAACAATATCAGAAATATATCACAGGATTTCAAAAAAAAGATACGTTTGCATTTTCTATTTATTTTAAAAATTCTCACGTCACAGTATAAATATGTAGAGACAGTCAGTGACATCAGAAGTAATTTTGATGGCATCTCAAAGATCGAGCAGAGTTACAAATCTCATGTATTAGGTGTATTATTGCGCTCGCTTTTTAGGCCAAGCTTATTACATATTAGAAAGAATATGGGATATGTGCAACAAGAACACAATCCCACATCTCATATAAAATTTCAAATTTAGTTACTACGACATTGATCTATATTTAACATTAGGGTAAATTTTATTGAATGTGAAGAGCTTTTCTGGATTTACATTTATGCTAGTGAGCAAAATCGTGGAAAGTACGACCAATTCTAACAAAATAATATGTTGAAAACAACCAAAAGTATTTAATTAACCCTAAATATGAGTCAAAAATGGATAGATTTCAATCAATTTACTGCGTTCATTAACTTAAAGATGAAGAATAATAATCACGACATTGCTGCTTTACACGTTTTGCTCTAGTGTTTTTAGAACACGTGTTTTATTTACATTTAAATCCACATCTTCTCTATTTGTCAATACTATTTCTTCAATTAATGATTCTTGATCCTCCACTGCCTCTAAAATTTCGTCATTTTAATTCTTGTTTAACGTCAATTAATGAAATCTTTCCTACATGTAAGACTGGGGATATTTTATAGTTTGTTACAGCGATTGAAACGTTCAACATCACCATTAAAACGTGTATGGAGTTTAATTCAATAGATAATCATTCAATGGTTTGTCGGTTATGGCTCAATCACTCTTGGTAAATAGTGTATGAGTCATTTGGGAATTGTGCATTATTCAATATTTATTGCTCTTTTAAATGGGTAAGCATTCAAACATTTCAATTATTATACTGCAGGTTCATTCATTTTTTTTATTCCTTGAATTTATTTTTATTTCTTTTCATTTTATATTTTAATCATAAAAAAATAAAGCAAAACATTTACTATCACCGTTCATTTGTTCATGGGGAATGGTTCAATGCGTCATGGTGTATCGTTCAATGGGTTATCGTGTATGATTCAATTCGTCATCGTGTATGGCTCAATGGTGTATCATTCAAGTGGTAATGTTGAACATTACAAGGGCTGTATGGTATTTCAGCAGGATCAGAATCTAACGAAACTTCTTGTGGGTAGAGAGATGAAACTTCGTATATGCAAGAGTTGAATCTCACAACATTGCATGAAAGGCAGAGAGCACGTAATAGCTAGTAATACAGTAATCAAGATCTCTTAGACTGATATCCTTGCAATAAAAACAGATGATAAATCAATCGAGATGAACTATCCGTCATAACAAAGTATCTTACGTACTGTTGTGGTTCATCAGCTATGTTGGGAAAGTATAGTTAAATCATTTATTGTAATAAAGAGTTATGCGTAAAAGTCATTATTATGTTCTCAGAAACTGCTGTAGGTCTAACGACTCTGACAATAGCAAATTCCGAATACAAACGGGATTGGCTAACTCAAAGTAAATATCTTATATTGGCGAATGGTAACTATGGTTGATGAAAACATAACTTTCATGACTTACTATCGATTTTAATAATGTCTAGTAAAAGATAAAGCTGCATTCTACGAAGATAGTTTTGATTTCCGAAGAGTCTCCAGGCATTTTTTACAAGACATACATTTGACACATTTTGATTTCAATTTACCAAATTGTGGTATTCTTCGAAAATTTACCTCTCTCAGCTGCTTAAGAATCATTTATGATGACAACATAGGCACTTGATTGCCTTGAACTTAATAGCTTTTTTCTTTCGTTTGTTACATGATAGAAAAGGAAGTCAGCGGTATCTCTTTAAAGGAATTTTATTTACACAAAAGTATATACAAATTACTTACTATCAAATAATGCAAATTAAAAATTCACAAAATACTAATGTGCGTAACCTATCTCCTTCCGCAATTGTCTTCCTGTGTTACGATCTAGTACCATCTTCCGAACTAAACATGCACAATGGGAAAACTGTAAATCGATTTTCGTTTCATCAAGTAAAAATTGTAATTTGTCTTTGTATACAAATGAATGTGGAACCTAGTGTTTTCGAAGGAATGATTGAAAAGCCGAATGCCAAATTTTCCGACTTCTCACTCAGACCAGAACTTCTAAATAATCTAAAAGAAGGAGATGATGAAATACATTATGATACCTGTGCAAAACATCGTTTTACAAATACAAGTACATGTACATTGTATAAACATACAACTTGGAAATGGAAAAAAATATATATATAAGAAATAAAATTTATACGTAACACGTTGTACAAATATATTTTGTATGGATTGTTATTACATGTAACAGGACAAAAAACAAAAAAAATACAACTCGTTTTGAATGTATATGCTTCATATATTCGTTAAAACAGAGGGTTACATTTCCATATACCCTTTCTTTTCCTGTGGTAAAGATATTTTTGCATTGACGTCAAACGAAAGGAAAAAAGTAATAAAATGATTTTAGAACGATGAAAAACCGAAAAGCCAGGGGAAAAGACATTTATCAAAACAACGACAAATATCAAACGGAACATAAAAAACTGACATACAAATGTAATAACATCACAAAAACTAAAAATAATTGAGCAACCCGGACTCTAACAAATAGATGACGTCCTGTCGTCGAATAATTCTATTATAGTAAGTTTTTAAACCTTCTGGATTGCATTTATCCAAATGAACTTGAAATACAGGATACCACAGATACTTAAAGTATGTTGCATATCTCGACCTTCATCTTGAAATTGACAATGAAGGACAGGTGAGATCAAATATTTACGACAAAAAGGAGGTAACTCAAACTTTCCAATCGTAAACTCCCCGTTCACTTGTAGAAATATTCCAGCTCTATCTGCTTACTGGGTATATGTTTCTCAGTTAATACGATACTCTCGAGTATGCGTTTCCTTCTAGATATAGAGGGTTACTGCTGACTAATAGCTTCTCAGTCATTGGAAAGGCTGAAGTCATCACTTGGTAAGTTTACGGTCGCCATCATGAATTCGTTGATCGTTATTGAATGTGTATCTCACAGATGATTAATGATCTGTTTCAGGTGTCATGGTACAATCCGCGTCCTTTCCCATTCTTGACTTTCGGATTTTCACTGTGAGTAACACAACGGTGTCACATGTGGAGCAGGATCTGCTTACCCTTCTAGAGACTAATAGCCTCTCAATCAGGGGTTTCTTTCGGAAATGCTGAAGTCTGCACTTCGTAAGTTTTTCGGTCGCAATCATGAATAGGTTGACCGATTTTTAATGTATAGCTCACAGATGATTAATGATCTGTTTTAGGTGTCATAGTACAATCTCGTTCTTTCTCATTCAGGACTGCCGGATTTTCGCTGCGAGTAACACGACGGGTGTCACATGTTGTTTCAGGTGTCATATTACAATCTCCGTCCTTTCTCATTTTTGACTGCCGGATTTTCCTTGTGAGTAACACGACGGGTGCCACATGTAGCAGGATCTGCCTACCCTACCGGAGCACCTGATTTCATCCCCGTCTTTTGTTGGGGTTCGTGTTACTCATTTTCTATTTTTAGTTTCTTTGTTGTGGTGCTTGATTGTTTATTATTGTGTACGTTGTTTTGACCATTAACGGTCTGTTCTGTTGAGTGATGATATGCCATTTGAATGACAGATCTGTACCTTTTTAATACTAATATCTTAATTAGGAATAATATAATATTCCTGACTGTGAAAAGAAATTTAGGCTAAATATGAAGTGCAAAGTAAAGGTAAAGGTGACGCTTGCAAAAGTGTTTAACGCCCTACAAAACGCAGGGTGGTCTACGTCGGACAAATTAATTGTGGTGTTACACATCTTGAAGTACATCTACAATACAGCAGTAGGTTCTTATGGTGGCCAGATGCGGCCGTTTGGCGCTTTCTCCTTTCTCTGTCCGTAGATGGTTTTGGCTTCCTAGTTCGGTCTTTCTGGCATGTTCTCGCTTTTATAAATTTTTTATAACAGCTGTGGTTTTCCAAAGTCTTGGTCCCTAGTATCGCTGACTAGTAATTAATTTACGAAATGTGCACATCCGATGCATCAAAATCGGTATGAAATGTATCAGACTTTGTTTCACTTTCCAACCGCGAAATCGAGAAATCGGGAAAGCGAAATCGAGAAATCGGGAAACCGAAAACACGAAATCGGGAAATGAAATACTGTGGATTAATTTATTTTCGTGGATACCAATTTTCGTGGTTTAAGAAATATATTAGCTTTCGGGGACACTTAATTTCGTGGTTTTTGCTTTTTCTTAGTAACAAGTCAACTGATAATTTACGGTTCATTGGATACTGAAATTCGTGGTGCGCCTATTACCACGAAATCCACGAAAATTGGTATCCAACGAATAATAATGAATCCACAGTAGATTTCTCGATTTCGAGTTTTCGCTTTCTCGATTTCGCTAATCGCCTTCTCGATTTCCCGATTTCCGGTTTTCGCCTGGAAAGTAAGCTATTCAGGCGTGCGCGCTGTAGTTGTTTGCCAAAGTTGATTTTAGAATAATTTAGTGTAAAAAATTAGGCAATTCCAACTTTTGGTAAAATATACTATCTCTTACGCACGACTGATTCAGGCGTATTTCGTATGTTGGGGTTTACATTTGTATTTTATGTGTCATTCTTCCGACATCTGTTTTATTCTCGGGCAAAAATATTCTAATTTGTCTTGCAAAAAAAAAAAAAAAAATAATAATAATAAAAAAATAAAAAACAAGCGTCGCATGGAAATCTTGTCGGGCTATGTAGGCTCAATGTATCTTATTCAGACATTTCAAATTCTGTGAAAAAAAAATGTCTAGGATGGCGGTTACGTAAAATAATTTCGATGTGTGGAGAAAAATACTCCAATCAAAAAAAGAAAATCGGGTGCTGGTGGGAATAAATTTGGAATGTTACTTTGGCATGGTCTGTATTTAATGCACATCAAAAATTACGTTTGGTAACGGTAAAAAAGCTGAATTTAATGTTCTTTTTTAAATCTGATTTCGTCATGGTCAACACCATGATTGGCAGCTTGATAGAACCAGCGAGTTAACACGAGTAACCGTAAAAATTTATAACCGGCAAAGTTGTTTTACACACAGCATCGAGTGTATAGCACCAGAGTCAAATGTAGAAAATTTTCAGTACCTGGAATTGGACACGCATAACTTTGTTATTATTCAAGATATAGCAAAAAATGAGGTATCAAAAGAAAGAGAATACGATAACTTGAACATAATTATACAATAAAAACATTTCTTTGTAAGTATCAATGTCTAAATTACCATATTTGGAAGAAATTCGAAATTTTTAAATAACTTCCTTCTTTTGAAAATAGCGTCTACAGCATTAAAGGTATGTACAAATCAATTATACAATCTGAAAGAGCAGCTAAAATGCTACAAAACCTTATCTTAGATTTTTGATATCGCATATCGCATCTGGTTTCAAAATAAATTATTTTTAAATTTTCACTCCAAAAAAAATTGATGCAAGTCAAATTTTAAATTGATTTAATCTAAAACCAGACCCTGCATCAAAAATCGGAGACAAGTTTTTGTAGCTCTTTAATAGCGCTTTCAGATGAAATATTCGTTTTGTACCTATCTATAAAACTGAGGATGCTATTTTCAAAAGAAGAAATTTGTTGAAATTTTTTTTTATTTTCTTCCAAATATGGTGATTTCGGTATTGATATTTATAAGGAAACTTGTTAAAAGTATAATTTTGTTTAAGTTGATTATTCTTCTTTCATTTGGTACATCATGTTTTCCTATATCTTGAATAATAACGTTAAGTTATGGGTATCAAATTCCAGGTACTGAAAATTTTCTACATTTGACTGTTGTGCTACGTTAAAATAAGCGATCAACTCTTTTCCTTATTTTGTCTTCTGGTCACCATCTTCGAAAATAACTGAATTCTACTTAATTGATTGAACGTTGTCACACTTTGTTGGTAAGACAAATGTATGATCTAAATTTCTGCTATAAATGTCAGACATATATCGACATACCAGTCCTACATAAAGTTTTTTTTCTTTTTCCTTTTGTTTCGCTGCCGTCTTCAACCTGTGCAAAAACGTGAATGTTTAAAAGGATGAGATAATATAAGCAAAATAGAAGTAGCTAAACTAGGATTATATTACATCCTGACTGTCTAGACTTGGAAAAATTCATGACATTTGGCTGAGATGTTTCTCCAGTACTAATCAGATCCTCCTGTCTTCCTGGTTTAATTAATATTGCTCCAGCTGTTACGCGGTAAAAGTTCAAGGCCGTCTGATAAAAAGTACCTGAAGTCAAGGTCAATAAGTTCCGAATGAAACAAATAGAAATTTGATTTACATTTAAAACATGGCTGTTCTTTATATGGCATCCCGAGGAGTGCATGTCTGCAGCTCCGCTAACGGGAATTAATTTAATCTAAACACAGCACTGCATAAAACAGACAATGGTAATTGACCGAGAGATCTTATATTTCACAAGTTTTGTGTTATTGCATAAAATTTTCAGATTTTCCTAACAAACCATGATAATACATAGAGAAGATTGATCGAAAATTAAAGAGTTAACACATCTTTAGGTCGTTGTAGACCTTACGGTGTTTGGGACATGGACAACGAACTAATTTGCGTTGTCTGCTTGATAAACAAGTGACTACTGCCTCTGAATTTATACAATGTCTAGTGATTTATTCCAGACCAATATTCAGGCATGCATGACCCCTTTGAAATCAAAAGATTTATAGTACCACTATCTGACGACAAATGTAATCTCAGAAATGGAAATAATTTATACATGGATTCTGTAACTTCGTTAGACAGATGTCAGGTTGATAATTTTGAATACACATTTAATAAATATCCAAATTCGGAAATGCAAGAACCTATTTCTTCCTTTTCACCCCCGGATTTTTGGTGGGGTTCGTCTTGCTCATTTCCTGTGCTTCTAGTTTCTGTGTATTCATTGTTGTGTCTGTCTGTTCACGGTCTTGTCTGGTGCCTTAGGACATACGAGCTTTGTTTGCGGTTTGGTATCTTCTATATTTTTTATTTAATAGGACTGTGTAGAAGCTTATTGTTTGTACAGACATTTGACAGTTGGATGGCTACTGTCGTCCCATAAATATGTACAGTGACTTTCTAAACAGAGCGACATTGCAATCATATAACTCAAACTTGAGGGGTCGGACACGAGAGGCGCGATCCCGGGAGTAAAGAGGGCGGGAATCGAAACAAAATTCTTGTCTTGAACTTTGAATGCACAGCAGGGCGGGAACTCGGGAGTAAAGGGGGACGGGAACCGAGAGTAAGGGGAGGAAAATGGAAATTGAAGACCAACCTGTCCAGCCCCTCAAACTTCTAAATCAAGGTTATGTTCAGATATTTTCTTAATATTATCATTGCAGAAATTCTATGGGCGTCATTAAGATTTGGTAGATCGACATGATATATCTCTCTCTAAAATGCGACAAGATATCTTCTGTTAGATTTCTCTGCATACTTGATTTAGCATCTTACCGGAAATGATTCTTCGCCGGATATGTCCACTTGCAATGTAACGGGTGCCGTTTAAAACAGGACTTACTAGCCCTTCCCGAGCACCTGTTTTCACATTGCTAATTCTTAAGTGAACGTTCTTGTATCGTCTTTTAAATTTATTTTATTTGCTATAAGTGTTTGAACCTTTCTTATTTTTGTCATATTTCAGTACTCTTTATTTTTTGCGTTTTTTCCTTGTTCCATGATTCACGTCTAAAGGATTTGTTTCTTTGGTACTCTGTTGCCGATATTTGAGTGTAATAACAATTGTGACGTCAGTGGTGATGTTTGGTCATATTTGTTGAGTTTATTATGATCTGAGTGTCAATACTTGCCCCCTGATAACAGCTGCAGGTAAGTCGCAGCTGTTGAGTCTGTTTTCAAGGGGCTGCCTGCTCAATAACGTTTACCTCTGTTTTTATACGTCTTATTAATGGTTTGTCTCTCCTCACTTATTTTTTTTTATCACATCATAAATCTATGCAATTAATGGAAAGGATTTTTTCAGCATTTTTTATCCTTAAATCACTGAGTTGTTTCCTGAAAAATACTTCTATATAGCTATGATCCTTTTCGTTTTTCCGTAACCAAGAAAGTGTATGTTATGATAATTAAGAGTTAGAAAACCGGTTAATGTGATATTACAACCTTGCATGTACGATCAATAACAAATTGCTGTCTTCTTTCTAATGAAAATGTAAAGTTATAATTCAGAATATGAAGAAGGAAGAGTTTTTAGAATAATTGTCGCTGAGAAGAAGTATTAAATAACGAAACGTTCTGTTGTTGCAATGTTTTTTATCAATTAATTAAACAAGTTCGATAACACAGACTTTGTAT